>SPJY01037690.1:704983-880686 GCA_005191435.1 Raddia distichophylla | reverse complement strand
TCTGCACGGAGAGCCTCGACCTCTTCGGTCTTGGCACGCAGCTCCTCGGACAGAGCCTCGCTCTGACTGGCTCGCTGCTCGGCGGTCTTGAGCTGGGCCTTCAGGTCCTTCACCTCCGCCGCAACCAGGCCCCGCCATCGGGACACGTCGTCGAGTTGTTCCTCGAGCCATTTCGTGCGGTCCTGCTTTTCCTCCGCGACGTTCGCCCTCGCGGCCTGCGCGCGAAGCACCCCGGCCTCTTCGCGGAGAGCCCCGGAGGATGGCCTCTCCTCGGTCAGCTGGGCCTTGAGCTTTCTCACCTTTGCCTTCAGCCGGCTCCGGCTCTTGGCTTGTGCAGAGGGCTCCCCCGCGAGTCCCCTCGTCCGGAGATGCTCCTGGAAGCCCGCTATAATAGCGCTGCGCTCGATGGTAACTCCCTCCACGAGGTCCTCCATGGTGCCCTCCACGAACTGAAAGAGAGAAGACCGGATCAAGCCTTGAGTAATAGCTCGAGCAGACAGAGTTTCGGTTTTGAGGATTACCTTTTTGAGCCGCCATTTCAGACTCCGGCGCAGGCGATCTTCGAGACCGTGGGTCACGAAGCCTCGCTCGTGCGGGATAAGGCCTACGCGGTGGCCTCTCCGCCTCGTCCTTCCCGTGCGGGCACGCGCCCGCCTTGGGGCAGTCGCGACAGGCGAGCTATCACCCTCGCGCTCCTGCCTCTCCTTTTCTTCTTTCGCCCGTTCGTCTTCGGGCAAGATCAGAGCCGCTTCGCCGGGCGGCAACGGTGTCACCACTGGTGGGGTAGCTTGTACGCCCTACTCGTGGCTTTTTTCTTGCTCCTTGGCTGCAGGGTCTTCACCCTGCTCGCCAGTGACCTCCGTCGCCACAAGGACGGGCTACCCCTGCGACGAAGTGCCCGGTAGGACCGCCTGCTCGATCCCACCTCGGGCAGCTGGCGGAGCCAACACCTTGGCCCCGCTAACCGTGGCGCCATGCACCGCCTCCTCTACCTCCAGTCGCTCCACAGCGCCATTCAGCGCATCGAGCTGCTCGCTGGAGCCTGGCGGGAGCAAGCTCCACGCCGCCAGCTTGTCCTTGAGGCTGGCCAACCGCACTGCCCGTGACGTGCCGTGCAGGTGCTCGGGCAGCAGGGACTGCTCGATCGCTGCGTCCACGTTGTCCGTGGCGATCTCCTCCTGGATAGCTGATGTAAAAAAGGGTGATTTAATTCCTACGCGGTTAGGTAAGTTATAAGGTCGTGAGATTCGTTTCTACATACCTGCCGCGGAAGCCTTGATCTTCCTCTTCGTCGATAGAATTTTTCGCCTTTTCCTAGGGGGCTCCTTGGCGAGCTGCTCGCCTTGGCCCCCGGATGCTCGTGGCGACGAGCTCAGCTCCCTGCTGAGCTGAGCACTTTTCTCGCGCAGCGCAAAAAGCTTATCCTTGCACGCGACTTGTTCCTCAAGCCTCCTCTGCTCGGCGACCTGTTGCAGCCACATTGTGTGGCCCGGGTAAGCCTGCGCATAACGCTTAAGCCAGAGGGTCATGATCCTTACGTCTTCATCGCTTTGCTCGGCGAGGAGGGAGGGGCTTGGTCGTCGCCCACTTGGCAGGCCGTGCGCGCGCATGGCTTGCTCGGCGTGCTCCATTGCCGCAGGGGGCTTCTTCGAGGGCTGGCGGCCGCCATGGCGCGGCCAGCTCCGCATCGGCTCAGCCGCCACCTTGGGCTTCGTGGCCACCTTGGTCTTTCCCTTTCTCGCTTTCTCCTTCTCGGATCCAGAGAGTTTCTCCACGATCCCGCCAAGGATCAGTTGATCCTCCTGTTCGTTCGAGAAGCGAATGTTAGCACGTTCAACAGTGCGGGTCTAGCGACACAGGCTGGGTCTAAGTGGCTTACCTCGTCTGTGCGGACGTGTACGTTGCGTGGGCAGGTGAAGGCCACCTCGCCGGTGACTTCGCCGTCCTTCTTCGCTGCCTTCAGCATGGAGTCGACCCGTTCAGTCACCCATGCATCGGTTGGCTTCTCTGCCCGAGCAGGAGAGCCTGTTAATTCCTGTTCGGATGAGTCATCAAATAAAGGTTGAGTCTTAAAAGCACTTACCCGTGCTCTCCCTGGAGATGTCTTCCCATCCCTCTATCTTATAGAAGGGATAGGGCCTTCTCCGCAGCGGACAGATCATGTTCGCTATGTAGTCCCGGATGATCTCTCTGCCCATGAGCCCGAGGCTCACGAGGGAGGCGATCTTCCTCGTCAAGTACCAGTCCTCGGCGGACATCGTCGGGAATAAAATCACGGCCCATCGCCATGGCCCACTCCCTGACGGCCCAGTCGAACAGCTTACCTGGGCCCAGCTCCCTGGAAGGTTCTATCAGGCCCATATGCATCTTGCCGAACAGCTTCCTGGCTGGCATGATGCATAACGGCCAAGGAATCGTGTTTGAGTCCGTCTCGAACAGGAGTCCTGCACGGCTACGTGAAGACCCGGACGTTGGTTTCCCGGATTGGAATAGGAGTCGTGATCCCCAAGATTAGGAGTATGCCTTATCTGCCTCGGGATATATTTGTCATGTCGAGTTCGTTACGATCTCGTAGTTAGCCCGGCCCGGTATTCCGTTGGTAGGTCGGTTTGCTCCGCACTATATAAACAGGGCCCCCACGGCGTTTAGAGGGCCCCCGGGCAAAGAGCTTTCGCATCTTAGCACTTCGTATACACCATAATCTCGCCGAGACTTGTTCGTCTCGTCGAGCCACCTTTTGTAATCATCTTTGGTATATAAGAAAGGCTGGACGTAGGGCTATTATCTCTCCCGAGAGGCCTGAACCAAGATAAAAACCCCTGTCTCCCTGTTCGCTGTTGTTCGTCTTGTTCGGCGTGTCTCCTATCTCATTTATTAAGAACCTTAGTTGACTTGGGTCAATATCCCAACCGTCAACAACGGCTACCCAGGAAGAATCCTTATAATGATGCAAGAATAATAACAAGAATAGGGTGGCTATTTTGCATAAAGACATACTCTAGTCAAATTATTTAAAGTGTTGTAAAACAAATTTGTATAACAATTAATGTTGATTCAGATTCCCAAGAATAACATGCAAAGCTCGGCTTCAAAAGCCCCTCTGTAAAACAACACAAGTCTCGAACAACTAAACTACACCAACCCATTAGGTTAAATTATTAACATATGGGACTACCATGTACGACCTTCCGCCCCTCCCATGACCGTGGGAACGGTTTTCATGATAGTTTTAACTCTGCAGAGTACAGCACACTTGACCCATAAGCCTAGTGGTACTTTTTTTTGTCTTATCTCTTACTTAGGAGCCTAGACCAAGTAATGATACAAGGCGATTCATTAGTTCCTTCTGTTAACACCGATACCCCCTCTAAGGTTTCGACACTACGGGTCCTCCTCTTGAGCCAACTGATCGCAGCCCGATCTTTTCTAAGTACCGTGTGTTAACAGTTTTCCCTAACTACTAATCCAGGACTAGCACATGCTACGCATCATGCTAACACTAGCACTTATGGTTGCGCTTGTTTGGTTTGGTTGGATAAACATACGTCAAGAGTCCTTAGACCAAGGTGACTAACTCCACCACATACCTCAATCCACAAAACCACCCGACTTGCCACCTTTAGTCAACACACACCACGTAGGTTTTAGTTCATTAAGTCATTAAAAGTAACTCAGCACCTCCAATCATACCAAGTCACAATAGTAATTAAATGATGAATAACCTAATCAACTACCAACCCACGAGCACTAACAACTATGCACAAGGATAGGCTAGGAAATAATAAATAGGCTAAATTCACAGGGTCAATGTCGCAGTGTGAACATATTAGGTTTCTACCCGATCTCATCATTTCATGCAAACTAGGGAAGCAAGATGCAATCTATCTTGCCTTGGTAATACTCCTAGTCTTGGGAACCTCCTCCGAACCGCTCCTGGAAACCTCCCGAGCAGTGAAACACGAGCGATTTACATGTATATGCATACGCATAAGAACAACAAATCAACAGAACATATAGCTCAATAAAATATATAAAATTCTAGGCTATTTATGGAAATTAATCGCTCTGCAATCAACTAATTTGGAGTTCGGATGCTCCCGAAATAATTCCTGAAAGATTCGAATAAATCAGAAAATATCGAAAAGAATAAACCGGGTTAACAGAATAAAAATGGTTAAACCGGTCAAATCGGCGGCTTCGGGCGAGCGGCGGCGCAACACGGGCCTGCGGGGATACACGACGCATGTGGATTGGTGGAACGGCGCTGAAAGTGCATCTAGGCCCCAAGTAGCTAGATTTTGGTGATTTATGATCAACAATTATAGGGCTAATGTTTTTAATGATGAGATATACACAGAGTAAAAGTGGTGGAGTAACCCTCAAACTTTTATAGATTTAAGATGGCATCAAGACTCTATTTAGTCGTAAATTGTAAATCTTTGTTTCTTAAGTTTAGGCATGCCATACTATAAAGGGGATGCTACAGAGAAGCATATAAAGGTTCCTAAGTGCTCAAAGTAGGTATTTCGAAGTACGTGTGAGTTTCCACTCAAAATACCCAATATACAGAACCTACCCCCATAGAAACATTCGACATGGGTCGGAACATCCGATGGTGAACCCAGTCTGCATGCTTCTAGTGCAATCTAGAAAGCACCCATCGGAACATCCGATGCGCGTCGGAACATCCGACGCGAGATTCTCTACAACAACGGCCATATTTCGAGATCCTCTATTTAAAGCTCTCGTCATCCACTTGCCAAAGGTTACACACTCTAATTGATTGGGTTTTTGAATCTAACACTCCTTTCTTCATCAGCTCTTAAGAACAGAAATCTTTTTCTCTCTCTTGTTCATCCTATGAGATCTAGATCTAGAGAGATCAAGGCACCCAAAATTGCTCCACTAATTAGAGGCATCAAATTCTTGAGCACTTAGCGATTCCTAAACAATTCTTCGTCGCCTCTCATGTCTCTATTCCAACTAGGCATGCGCCTCACTTTGATGGCATATACTGCCCACAATGGAGGCATAAGATGAAGATGTATCTAATGTCTATTCATCCCTCTATTTGAAGAATTGTAGAAATAGGTTTCAAGCCCAAGAAACTAGATAATCTCACCGTTGATGAGGAAAGGGACTCTTTCCGTACTATCAAGCCATCAATGCTTTGTTTGGTGCATTGAGCCCAAGTGAGTTTAATCGGATTGACGGATTTGAAGAAGACAAAATAATTTGGGATACTCTTAGGGTTGTTCATGAAGTTACATCAAGTGTGAGGGAGACCAAGATTGAGCTCATTAATGGCAAGTTAGGAAGATTTATCCGCAAGTCACTCACTGATCATGAGGTGGTCAAGATACTACTCCAGGCCATCACTCCAACCAATTGCCATTTAGTTCAAATGTTCCGAGATAGAGACAACTATCAAACAATCACTCCGCATGTAGTGCTTGGAAAAATCCTTAGTGATGAGTTGATGGACCGAGAGGCTTCGAACATTAAAGAAATGGCTCAATTTAGCAAAAAGAAAAGCATAGTTTTGAAGGCAAGCAAAGTGTCAAAATCAAAAGATGATAGCTCAAGCAGTGATGAAGATGAAGGGCAAATGAATCTGGAAGATGTCATTCTTTGTGAGTAGATTCCATAAATTTGTCAAAAAGAATGGCTATAATAGCAAAGGTAAGAAAGATTCCGGGAAACCCAAATCATCAAGAAACTCAAAGAGAAAATGTTATGAATGTGGAGAAACCGGGAACTTCATTGCCGATTGTCCACACAAGAAGGATAAGGATAAGGATAAGGAAGAAAAGAAGAAAGAAAAGAATCACAAGAAGGAAAAGGAGAAGAGTAAAAGAAATAAGAAGTGTTCTAGAAGTGAAACTCACATTAGTGAGGAGTGGGAATCCGACTCCGAGTCCGAAGATGAGAGCATTGCATGCATTGAAATGGCTATTCTAAAATTGGCTTCATCAATATTTGGTTAATTGACGACAACGACGACGATGATATTTCAATGTGCTTCATGACCAAGGGCCCTAAGGTATCATCAAAATCTTCTAAGTCTCTAGTAATTTTTTATACTAATGATAGTGATGATGATGATGATGATGATGATATGAGCAATGCTAGCTTGTTAAAGATGATGAAAAAGTTTGATATGGGTAAGTTGACTATGTTCATGGAGAGGGTTGAGAAATAAGAGGAACTTCTTGAGAAAGGAGAAGACTTGCTCATCTTTAAAAAAGAGAGAAACTTTCAACTTGAGAAGGAACTTGCATTCAAATAGAAGAGAGTTAAGGAGACGACCAACAAAATTTCTGAGGTCAAATCGAAAGCAAGCTATCTTCAGATCATCAATGCTTCACTTAAATAAGAAATCATTTGTGCAAACTAAGCACATTAGACTGTAATGGTGAAGTTTGATGATCTTTTAAAGAGCACATTTAATCTTTCTAATACAACTTGTGACTCATCTCCCTCCACTAACAACAGTTGTGCAAAATGCTACAATGTTGATGTGAATGTTTGTGCAACTAATTTTGCCACTTTACACGACCTTGCTAGTGAGAATGAAAAGTTAAAGAGTCGAATAAGGGACTTGATGATATTTTTAGAAAGTTTTATTGCCTCTTACATTACTAGAAAGAATAATTTTGGTGCAGTGCTTGCATATCATGTTGGACTAAAGCGTAACAATGCATCTTTGTTGAGATCCTTTTAGGTTCCAAAATCTATCTTGAATAAACTCAAAGGACCCAATCAAATTTTGGTACCTAAAAACAAAGCTTAAACTTTGCAGGAATATCTCTCCAGTGATCCTGGTTGGGTACTTGATAGCTGATGCACTCATCATATGACCATAGAGCATTACTTTTGGAGATGATGGTAAGGGTGATGTACTCGGTCTGGGTAAGATTTCTATTTCTAAAAATCTTTATCTTACAAATGTTTTACTTGTGCACTCATTGAAATAAATCTACTATCGGTTCTACAATTTTGTGAAACCGGTTATGATTGTATTTTTACTTGTGATGGTGTGAATGTCGTTCGAAGGAGTGATGGTTTAATAGCCTTTAAGGGTCATCGAAAGGGAAAGCTCTATCTAGTGGACTTCTCCACGGATAGGCCTAACCCTGAGATATGCCTAATAGCTAAATCTAGCATGGTTGGTTTTGGCATCGCCGACTAGCTCATGTTGGTATGAGAAACCTTTACAAACTCTCGAACAAGTTGAACTAACAAATGTGAAATTTGAGAAAGACAGGCCATGTAGCGTATGTCAAGCGAAAAAACAAGTTGGAGTCCATCCTTCCAAGAATGTGATGACTACAACAAGACCTCTACAATTGTTACATATGGACCTGTTTGGACCGATTACTTACATAAGTATAGGAGGTAACAAATACCGTCTCGTTATTGTTGATGATTTTCACGCTTCATGTGGATATTCTTTTTGCACGATAAGTCAGAAGTAAAAAGAATCTTAAAAAAGTTTATGAGAAGAGTTTAAAATAAGTATTAAGTGAAGATCAAGAAGGTAAGAAGTGATAATGGCAAGAAATTCAACACTAATGTTGAAAAATATCTTGATAAGGAAGGCATCAAGCACCAATTCTCGACTCCCTACTGCTCTCAACAAAACAAGGTGGTCGAGAGGAAGAATCGAACCCTCATTGAGATGACAAGAACCATGTTGAATGAGTACAAGGTGTCGGATCTATATTGGGCGGAAGCTGTGAACACTGTCTGTCACGCTATCAACCGACTCTATCTACACAAGTTATTGAAGGAAACATCGTATGAGCTCCTTAACGGTTACAAGCCAAACATTTCTTACCTTAGAGTTTTTGGCAGTAAGTGCTATATCTTGAATAAGAAATCTATAAACTATAAATTTTCTCCTAAGGTTGATGAAGGTTTCTTGCTTGGTTATGGATTAAATGTTTACGCCTATCGTGTTTTAAACAATACCTTCGGTGTGGTTGAAATCTCGCATGACGTAATGTTTGATGAGACTAACGGCTCAAGTGGATCAAGCTGATCGATATGTGCTACATGAAGAGGAACCACCGTGTGGCTATCAATAAAATGGCTATTGGCGATATCAAGCCTCAAGAAGGTGTTGAAGACAATGATACACCCTCTTCATCAACTCAAGCCAAACCTCAAGCAACTATTGAAAAGATGAAAATAATAAACCCAAAGAGAAATCAAGTGAAAGTGGTAATGAAGACCCTACACCACCAAATGCACATTCACAAGTACGCCAAAGTGTTCAACGAGATCATCCCATTGAAAACATCATTGGTGACATAAATAAGGGAGTAATTATTAGATCTCGTCTTTTAAATTTTTGTGTATTTAATCGTTTGTCTCTTCTCTTGAATCACTAAATATAGATGAAGCTATTAATTAGGATTCCGATTAGATTATTGCCATATAAGAGGAGCTAAATAACTTCACCAGAAATGAGCTATGGGAGTTGGTGGAAAGACCGAAACAAAATGTTATACGTACAAAATGGGTCTTCCGCAACAAACAAAATGAACATGGCATAGTCACAAGGAACAAGGCATGGTTGGTTGCACAAGGCTTCACGCAAATCAAATGTTTGGATTATGGTGAGACTTACGCTCCCGTAGTAAGAATAGATGCTATTAGAATTTTAATTGTTTTTACTATTCACCATGGTTTTATGTTGGGGCAAATGGATGTAAAGAACGTTTTTCTTAACGGTTTACTTTCCGAGATTGTCTGTAATACCAGTAAATAAGAGGCAGTGGGCCGGTGGACGAAGCCCAGCCCACCACCGACACCCGGTTGAAGAGATAAGCAGGGAGGAGCAGCCAGCTCTCGGGCCCCTCACATCTCTCCCTTTCTCAAACTCCCCTGCCCCCATCTCCCTCTACCAGGGGCGGAGCCCAAGAGGCCCATGGGGGTGCACAGGAACCCGGGCCCAAAAATTTTTTTAGTAGGGATTAATTCTTATACACCTCATGTGCACCCCCTGGCCCAAACATTGTGCACCCCGTCGGCCGGTCCAACCAGCCTAGTTGGACAACCAGGACCAAGGCCAAGTGCCCAGCCATGAGCCGGCCAGCCCATTAGATGATCTGTCCTCCGTGACTGCTAGTTGACTCCTTGTCTCCTTGCCCTTGTGCGCAGGCGCCGTGGCCGCTGCTGCCTTGTTGCCGTGGCCAGCCCATTAGAATTCCCATCGGCCATCGCAGGCTCGTGCTCGTCGACTCGTCGTTGCCTTGTCAGTCGCGCCGTTGCTGCCTCACGGGTCACCGGCCGAGATCGAGTATGTGCAGGGACGCTGCCATCAGTGAAGATCGACAGATCGTGTATCCTGGGACTTCTTCGATAAGACGATAATCGATCTGCTGGTATGTATATATATTATTCAATTGCTAATCAATGATTAGTGCTGATCTAATTATAGATTACTAATATTTTATCTTTGTCGTCCAACGCTCAGTGGTCCTATCCATATGTGCATATATGGGCATGGCTTAGCCGCATAGGGTTAGATATTTTTCAATTAGTATGATCAGTGTATGAACAAATCTCAATTAATCATGGCTTATATTAGTATAAAATATGGTAATAACTAATTAATCTTTGATGATGCTGTCCTTCACCGCTTTATGAATTTGAAAGAAAGAAAATACTAAAAGGTAGCATTTGTATATTTATAAATTTAATTATCCTATCATTTTCATGTCATTTTAATTGATTATGTTCTTTTTTTATAGGTCATTGAAGTATGATGATCAATTTTATCAATGTGCGTCTACTTTTTTCCATGGTTCTTGTTTAGTTTCTTCGTTTCGGTAAGCATTTTCGCATTTTGTTGCTACTTTTATCACTGTTCATCTTCATTGGATGTTGTGGTACTAAATTATCGGCACTTAGAAATTATATGTAATATATAACATATTTATTATTTATATGTGTGCTTGTGTGGTGAACCCGGTTAGTTTTCGCTCTAGTTCCGCCCCGGCCCTCTACCTCGCCCAGCTGCTCCCGCCCGTCGCCGCCATTGCTGGTCACCGTCGCTGTTCGCCATCAGCAGCAGTCGTCCGGCGCCGCCTCGTGCCACCATCCTCTCCCGTTTCCCCTTCCCTGTGGCTGCCCTTCTAAGGTTGCTTGTGGAGAATAGCAAGGAGGTTAGGGGGAAGGGCTGGAAGGGAAGGAGAGGTAAAGGAAGGAGGAGGGGGAGGCCGGCCAAGTGAAGGAAGGAGGAAGAGAAGGGAAGAAGAAGAGGAGAGCTGGGGTTTCATCCAAACCCTAGTAAAATGTTGGGAATCTAAGGTGAATTTCTGCATCTAGCTCTTGTATGGGTTGGTTTAGAATGGGTTTTGGGGAAGAAATGCAAATCCTGGACATGTATTTTAAGGGAAGTTTGTGGCCTGTGAGTACAGTAGCTTGTCCAGTGGAATCAGAGTGTTTCGGCCAGGATTCAGGGCTCGTCCGTATTGAAGAAATTGTAGCTTATCTTTCTAGCTTTCCAACGAGCCCAAGAACGCGCGATTTGGCCTAGCAGTTTAGAAGTTATGGCTTCCGGAGTGTTGCTGCCCAGTGTAGGCCGCGACGAGGTTTTGTTAAACTAGTAGTCTATGTGTTTAGCCACTTTAAGAGTTAATAGCTGAGGATTGTGGTAAAATTGGGAGCCTAATGTATTAGAGGTTGGAAAGGGGAAGTGCTAAATGGGATACTAAGTGTAATAATTGGTTTAGTAGGGGTGTCAATCGGTTGATTGTCATGCTTGCAATGTGTAGGCACTGCTTCGGGATCGGCATCGACAACTCGTTCTTCCGCCCCGCCAGGTAACTAAGGCAAGTACATGATGTGATATGGGTGGTAATACATGCTAGAATAGTATAATGTACTATATGTTCTGCTTTATGATTGATAAACTTGATAATGAATGGATGCATGGAGGACAGAAATGGAATGAAGTTGGAATATGTTGCTTAACCATGCTTATGTTGCATACATTCATAAGAGCATGCATTCGAGCCAGGGCGGTGAGAAAGTCATATAGCTAACTAGTCCGGTGAGCCACGGGCTCGGTCTATGAAAAGGCTATATGACTAATCTGGTGTGCTCTTGATAAGACCTACAGAGGTACGCACCCCCACGGGATGGCGGGGAAGTCACACTATGGTGAGCACCTCCACGGGATGGAGTTAGAGCAGTACATCGACGAGTGTACGCTCAGATACCGGCACGTGCAAATGTTAAAGATCATAAAGCATTGCATTGCATTGCATTGGAACTTGTTGTTTGATTGGAGCCGCAATTGATGATAATGTTATTAGTGCTTATGTTTACATTCAAACCTCGCTATTGTGTACTATGCTGAGTCTTGAACTCACTCTTGCTCTTCTGTTGTCTTTTTAGGTGATGGTTGAAGCAGCATCCACGGGAAGGGGAGTAGATCACACTTTTGCTCATCACATGAGCTAGCCAATCCAACATTTTGTTAATGCAATGAACTAGCCAGAACTTGTTTGTTACCTTGATAGTGTGTAATAGCTTATTAAGGGTAGCTTGTGCTGTTTGGCTAATACTCTTTGAAGGTCGCCAGAAAGTATCTGTTTTGGGGTGGTTGTGGTTCTTGCCATGTGTTATCTTTGACTTATAAATAGTTGGTTGTATGTTGATGCTTGTTATGCTTTAAGCGTGAGTGTTCCCTGTTTTGGATGTCCCAGTAATAGGGGAAGTTCTGCCAATTTTTTTTATTAAAGGAGGTGGTAGCATCTTGAGCCTTAGGGTTGAGGTTGGGGTGTTACATTGTCTACGGTGAGCAACCACTCGGTTTCGAAGATCCAAAATTTTTAAATCATGTCTACAAACTCAATAAGGCAATTTATGGGTTGAAGTAAGCACCTCGTGCATGGTATGAGTGACTGAAGAACTTTTTGGTAAGTAAAGGTTTCAAAATGGGTAAATCTGATCCTACACTCTTTACTAAGCTAGTAGATGGTGATATATTTGTCTGTCAAGTTTATGTTGATGATATAATTTTTGGATCGACTAATGAGTGTTTTTGCGAGGAGTTTAGTCGTTTAATGACTAGACGCTTTGAGATGCCAATGATCGGAAAGCTCAGGTTCTTCTTTGGACTTCAAGTGAAATAAATGAAGGAAGAAACTTTCATAAGCCAATCAAAGTACGTGAAATATATGCTTAAGAAGTTCAAATGGACATCTTAATCTAAATTTAAGTGGTAAGGACGTCAACCAAAATGTATATCGTTCTATTATTTGCTCTCTCCTTTATCTTTGTGTATGTAGGCCTGATATTATGCTTAGTGTGTGCATGTGTGTAAAATTTCAAATGCACCAAAGAATTGTCACATAGTGGTAGCCAAGAGAATCTTAAGATATTTGATACACACTCCTAACTTTGGCTTTTGGTATCGGAAAGGGTCAAACTTTGACCTAATCGGTTATTCGGAAGCGGATTATGCCGGTTGTAAAGTGGATAGGAAGAGTACCTCCGGTAAATTTCCTGATGGCCATGTGGCGAACCTAAAACGTGCAGTCAGCATAGTTACTGGCAAGATAGCAGGTCTAAAGAGCCATGATTATCACATTATCATGGAGCGATTGCTTTCTATAATGTTTCGTGGTTTTTTAAAGAAGAAGTTTGGACAATGTTGGTGGAGCTTAGTTTTTTCTATAGACAGTTGTGTGCTAAGGAAATAAGCAAACAAATGATTCAAAAATTGGAAAAAGATATACCGGTTCTTGTATGCAAGATGGAGAAAGTATCCCCACCAGGTTTTATGAATGTTATGCAACATCTTTTGGTGCGCTTGCCATATGAAGCGGAGGTTGGTGGGCTCGTACAGTATCGATGTATGTACCTTACAGAAAGGAACCTAAAAAAGCTCAGGGCAACCATGGGTAATAAAACATGAGTAGAAGGATGTATTGTGGAAGCATTTTATCTTAAGGAGATATCATACTACGTGAGCACATATTTCGCTGATGACGACAACGTTAATGCTCATGTGCTACGGTATCACACAAGTGATGAAATTCCGGTGAGTGATCTTAAAATATTTTAATGTATTGGAAAAGCCGTCGGAGCAGGTATGAATTATGAGTTGTCAGCGGAAGACTGGTATCTTGCGTTGCTCTATATGTTCACCAAAATAGACGAAATGGACGGCTATTTCGAGTAAGTGTTCACAATAAGTTATATTTTAAAAATCAAAATGTATGGTTTATAATTTACCTGTATATTTTTTATCGGATCTTCGATCAACAAAATTGGAGATCCAGACAACAACCTATAGAAAATGAACTTGAAAGATTGAGACGTGATGGTATACGGGGTGGTCCTAGTTTTTTCACCTGGTTTTGAAAATATGTAAGTTCTATTAAACATAACAATAAATCGTTATGTAAAATAATATCTTACTTGATACACTACCTTTGCAGTGTATGGTTGATAATAGCGTCCATGAGGACCTAAGGCAATGCACTATGGTAAGAAGTTACGGTCGTTTTGATATCAACGGGTTTCGCTTCCGTTCTGCATCATTTGAAGCAAGACATCCACAATTAGCCACAACAAATAGGGGAGTTGTTACTACGGCGTGTGGTGCTGATGGTCGGAAGACCGAGTATTACGGCATCATTCAGAAAATAATTGAGTTTATGTTCGAGGGGTCGAAAAAATTAAAATTAGTTTTCTTTCATTATGATTGGTTTGATCCTAAGACAAGAACAAAACGTAACAATAGAATTGGCTTGGTTGAAGTGAACCCCACATCACGTCTAGCAGGATATCATCCATTTGTACTCGCACACCAAGTTGAACATGTATACTACATGTCGTATCCATGTATGAAAGTTAAGAATTTGAAGTCATGGTGGGTTGTTCACAAGGTAAAGCCTCCGGGTCGATTGTCCATTCCCGGAGACGATGAGTATGTAGAATGTGAGATTGACAATACGGTCAATGAAGCATACCAAGAAGGTGGTTTACCACACTCATTTGAAATAGATATTGCACTGGCCCATGATCAAATAGTCGGTGATCCCGCAGATGTTATTATTGACCATGTGAGGTCTAAGAAGCGTACAAAAAAAGAACCCGTCACGCCCCCGGCAACTCCCATGTCGTTCGTAACGCAAATGTCACCAATCAATCTCATGATCCCGATGAATTCTAAAAAGTGTAATTAAATTTTTAATTTCGTAGTTGGGTCCATTTGCATCTTTTTTTTATCATTTCACTAACATGCTATTTTATTTTGTAAATAGGATGATGTTTTCGCATTGTAATAAAGGAAAAGGAAAGAGGAATGATTCTTCATCTTCGAAGAGCTCGGGTACTAGTGCAGCATCTTTAGTTGGTTCTCTGTTTAGGGGCAGCAGTTCACAACAAAGTCGTCGAAGAGAGTTGGAGAGATGCGTTTGACAAGTTCAGTTGGAGAAGTCCCCACCAGAGGAGCCAGCTCCTTTAGAGAACTCCGCTTGCCAGGAGGTATTATATCTATAGATCCAAATATATTTAATTATTTGCACTTAGATAATGTTGTTGTTGAGTTCCTATTTTAGGAGTTTGATCAGGATGGGGACGAGGAGGCACTTGGGGATGGGGAAGAAGAAGGTGTTGGAGCTGGTGAGATTGAGGGAGCGGATGAAGAAGAGGAGGTTGTTGCACCTACCTTCAGGTACTTATTGTTTGGCATCGCCTGAACTAGTTTCGTCGGCCAAAAAAACCGACGAAATTACTATAATTTCGTCGGCAACCGATGAAACCGTTTGTAATTTCGTCGCCCAGATTTCGTCGGGTCAATTTCGTTGGTAAACCGATGAAATTACTGTAATTTCGTCGGTAAAACCCCTAATTTCGTCGGTTTCAGGCCGACGAAATTAAACTTGTTTCCTATAGTGTCTTATTTTATAGTCCATTGCTGTATACACCATGCCACATGATCGTGTTGAGCAGGGTACCGCCCAAATAGATCGATCATGTGAGCTAATGCCTAGTTGCCTACCAAAGATGGTGTGCCTCCTACGACGTTGTAATAAAATATGCTTTGTTCGTTAAAAGACATTTCTCATTGCTACGAACATACTTAAAGGTACTTTCATGGATTTGGCAGCACCGAAGACTCTACGAGTAATGATGTGTCGCTGTCGGTTAAAAGGAAACTATATTAGGACTAGTCCGTCTTTCAATGTCGCTGCTTATTGCGTGCTCCTCGTAACAGCATGCTTCTTTTGTTGACTGAATATTGCCCAACCCTTCCAGTGGAACTCCTCTTTTGCTCTGATCGTAACTATGGCTATCCGTTGATTGGCCTATGTACATTAATGTCAGGCATTGTGCTGGGCACAAAAACAGCTGCTTAAGGAGCACTCCACATTTTGCCAATACAAAGCCTGCTCCTACAAGATATTTAGCAACATGTTAATCCACGGATGATAATGTTTATTTACATATATTAACGACCATGATGTAACGAGACGAACTGTCATGACCCCAGTGTCTTCACAGGGAATCTGGCACCATGATCTGATTCTAGGCCCAGACTAGTACCTCATGATAGACAATTAAACGGTTATCATCGCTGGCATTCCATTATTATTCAAAATAATTAGTATTACAAGATAGCATCTTGTGCTAATACAGTAAGACATATATTACCAAATATTAAGAACGAATAAAAAGAACATCAGAGCAGCAACAGCCTTCAGCGACGATATCCAAGCAATTGACCCGGACACCCGCAGCCAGTACTGCACACCTGAGTTCGGACCCTCTTGGTACTGATCAGACTTGCAACCTGAATAATAAAATTTATCCGCGATAGATATAATGACTACGCGGCAAGCAATTCTTAACAAATGTATGCAATGACAAAGATCAGGGGAATTGGCTATTTTACACCAAGACTTATTTACTAATCAAGTTTTAGCAATATTGATGTTTTGTTGAATGCATATGAATCTATAATATCATCAGGAACATTAAAGGAAGGTGCATCATCACACCAGGCCAATCCCAGCCTACTCTAATCAGGTTTAATTATTAAAAAGGGTGGATCTACGAGCGCAAACCTTCCAACCCGTCCATATCCGTGGACACGGCTATCATCATAGTTTTAACTCTGCAGAGTGTGTACAAGTTTCCCCACAAGCCCCGTCTCATCCACTAGGAGAAATGGTACAAAACTTTTCCAGCCTACTCCACCCACCACTTCACCTGCCCTCTCTTTTGGTTTCCTCGGCCCCGCCGGTGTCCGCCACAGTACGGCGCCTACTACGTCTGGACACCACCCGTGGGTCGTTCCCCAATTAAGCCATTCGGTCTCAGGAACACACCTACCCTAAAGGGAAGATTGCAAGCCTCCTTCTAGGGCAACAGTGAAGAAACGTAACCAGACAACCTACGAGCAAGCGGTTATTGGGTTTCGTAGTGTACTAAGCTAGGGCCAAAGGCACAAGTGGCTGCACGGTAATGGTTGGACCAGTAGTACGCAAGCTTGGGTCCGTATTAGAGGAGACCCTTGAATCTCCACCACAATCCCAGAAACATCTCTGCTGGGTCTCCCCTAAACAATCTACACTAGTTTTAGTTGTTTAGGGTTTAACCAAAAACATCATCACAAAGCATACGCCTCACGAAGGCACATTTTATAGTGAATCCCAAATGCAGTCCTACACATCTAGTCAAGGATAGGCTAGAAAAAATAACAACAGTTTCACAAGAGAGGCTAAGACACATTAGTAAAAGACTAATGCGTATAGGAACTCACACCCTGGTCTAAATGCATGCAACAGTTCATAAAGAATAAACAACAGTTCAGATTATAAAATTAGGGCGCAAACATGTAGCAATGCTTGCCTGGTAGCAATCGGCCTCACACGCTTATCGAGAAATTATCGATGATCTTGGGCCACTATCTTTAATGGTGACGTCTTGGTCCAACGTCAGATACTTCTAGTTCCTCCGGGACGTCATCGGCACATACGACAACGTCCTAACCCACCCCTTGGTCCTGACTATCTTCCGAAAACCTATCAACAGTCGCGACTCCGGTATAAATATCGATATGGTCTACATGCAAAACGAGATGCAAGCACATAAATAATAGTAAATATATTTTAATGAAAATATTAGACAATTTACTAACAAAGGTGCCTCGGTCTTCAAAACATGCATCAGATTCGAGCGAACTCAGGCCGAAACATTTTTCCCTTCGACCGCATCGTTCGGCGTCCGCCTTGTGAAGTCGGTGATTTGTGACATGCAAAACGAGGCACATGCGCAAAGGTCGCTGCAGGGAAAATTCCGAAAAATATCAAATTAATACAATAGGTAATGTGGATCAAACGAAGATCAACAAAATTGATTTGGAGAGAAACCGACTCACGGTCACTCCCTGACGGCGGTGAGCTCAGGCGAGGCACGCTCTGACGGCGGCACTTCGGCTGCAGCGCGCTGGGGAGAGGCAGAGGAGGCGGCGCGGCTCGTCCTGGGAGCGGCGGCATGCCCGGCGGCGGCGGCTTGGCACCGGCGGCGGCAGCGCAGCGCAGCGCAGGGCAGGGCAACGGCGTCGCTGCGAGGCGGCGCGGCGTGGGTGAGGCGCGCGGCGCGGCTCCGGCTCAGGCGAGGTCGGCGCTGGCGGCGGCAAGGCAGGCAGCTCGGCCTGGGAGCGGCGGGGACGGCGCCGACACGGCGACGAGGGTGGCTCTGGCGACAGCGGGGTGCGGCAAGGCGGCGTGCGGTGTGTTGCGACCCCAAGCACCGAGGGTGCCACGGCATGGGCACGGCCAGCAGCCGAGGGGCGGCGGTGTGGCGGCTTCAGTGAAGGCGTCGGTCTAGCTACAACACAGGCGGCGACGGGATGGGGAAAAGAGGAGGCGGCTTGGGGAGGAGGTCGCGGCTCGGTTCTCCAGTGGCGAGGGGAGGGCAGGGCGGCGGCTAGGGCAAGCGGCAGTGGGATCGTAGGGGCTAGGGTTTTTGCTGGTTTTTTATGGGGCCGGGGTTCTTAGGTGACATGAGGTTGGGTTTAGAACCCAAATGGGTTGGATGAGGGCCGGAGGTAGAGATTGAATCGGACAAGTTCAACACGAGCTTATTTTGACTTGGGCCCCGCGTGCTGTACTATACCGATGATGCACCGGGCACGACATCACTAGACCCATCGGCGTCGTTTGGAGATGAGATAGATATTAATTGTATTGGATGACCTCCGACTTGGTTTAAACTGAGAAGATATTAAAATTTTGGTACGGACAAGGATTTGCATGGAAGGTGGGCATGGGAGTCGATGATGAACTTGACTCGGCCGGAAGAGGTGGGGGTGGGGTTTCGTAGGATGTCGAACGAGGGAGACGGAAGTCTGACTGATTGGGGTTGCACAGTAGGTCGGTTGAAGTTAGGGTTTTGGTCGTGGGTCGAACTAGGGTTTTAGAGAGTGTCGACCGAGACGGACGGATGTTCGACCAGCGAGGGTTACGACAGAAACAACCGGAGTTAGGGTTTCGGGTTGTTAGAGTACTGTGGTCAGCCGATGAAGGCATGATTTGGCCAAGCTGCATGAAAGGGTTGCTCGATTCGTGTTTAAGTCGAGGAGAGGAGGTGAGAGAGATCTGGCTTAGAGGATGCTAGGGTTTTGATCAAGAGAGAGTTAGGGTTTCGATCGAGAGAGAGAAAGAGAAAAACCGACTCGACCAGAGGTTTTAGGGTTTTGGTCGAGGGTCGGGCTAGGGTTCCGACCGAGGAATGAATAAAAGCGAGGAGAGAGTTTGCCTAGTGAGGTTTGTTGCCAGCCAGCCAGTCCCCGTTTGGCTCTATGCCGTCCGACACAATCGCAATCAACGCTCCTGTTAATTGTGGTAATCAACTCCCACAAAGGCGTCGCCACGCACGCTGGCCCTTCTTAATGAAGTAGCCTTCTGTCCGGCCGGCTCTCCTACGCGAAGACCACTTCCGTCCATCGATCTGACTTCCTCTGAAATCCTGCGATCAACAAAAAAATAGTTATAGTTTGCTAACCCAACGAACACACAGAACTTATTGCCTTCCGCCGCCGTACTGACCGCATAGCCCAACTTTCCGGGCATCGCTTCCCTCGACGTGTCACGGGCACGCAATCTCAGCTAGTAAACATTAAACATAATAAAATGGATTTGATATGCGTCGGACGTCCGACGCGCGCGTATCGCGTCGAACGCTCCGTGTAGCGCGCACCGCAATTCCGCAAACCGCAGCCTGCAGTATATGCTGCACAGTCCAGCACGCGAATTGCATGCATGCGGTTTTGCATGCCGCATGGCGCTCTGCAGCCTCTGCTTGCATTGTATGCGTAGGAAAACTGCTACGGCCAACATCCCTCTATTTGCATGCCCATGGGGCCCACTACGTATGCATGCTGGACTGCTGGTAACAAGTACTACCTTTTTTAGAAAAACAAAAGGTATGGCTCACTACGTATGTATGCATCCCTCTATTTTTTTTTTGAGTACTACCTTTCCTTTCTAAAAAAAAAAAACAAGTACGGAGTACTACCTTCCTTCCTTCTGGAACTAAAGGAACATACGGAGTACCTACCGAAACATATTTATACATGTGTTAGAAATAATTTAATTGATCTATTGAAATATTTTAATTTGTCTACTAAAATATGATCGTATGTCTGCTGAAACAATCCAATTAGCCTATTGGAACATGCTCGTATAATTGATGGAGCATTTTAATTTGCAGTGGACTATAGATTGGACGTCCGAATAAAAAATTAAAAATCTGACCCTATGACAGTTAATTCAAAAGTGTTGCACTGATTTGATCGAAATGTTACTGCTTTGATTGAAATATTACGGTGCTTTTAAACCAAAATGTTACGTGAAATCAAACAATGTTACAGTAAGTTAAAGAAAATGTTGCAGTGGGTAAAACTAAATGGCGAAACAGAAAAATCCAAAATAGTTCAGTGCATAGAATCGAATGTTACAATAGACAAACCCAAATGTTTTTGTGGCCAAAACTAAATGTGGCAATATACAACCTTAAATGTTTACTGAACAATATCGAATATTGCAACAGGCAATCCTGAATGTTGCACGGTCCAAAAAATTATAAAAAAGTATTTAAGAAGCTCTAAAAAAATACAAAACCTTATAAAAATAATTACAAAGTATTACATCATTTGGTTCGTAAAATATAACAAATTTTGACGGTTAACTTTAGTTTTAATTTAAATCGAAAAGAAATGGTTCAGGACTGTAGAAGCATGAGTATCTTTTTTTTTTATCTTGACAGCTTTTGGTACTATCCATATGGGCGCCAGAGCCGGCCTGTTTCAGGCAAATCCAATCGTTCTGATTACTCCCTCCATCTCAAAATATAAAGCTTATTTTGACTTCGAGAAAGTCTTTCAATATTGATTTTGACCATTAAATTTCTTTATTATATATTATGAATTTCTACAAAGAGGATATTGTATCAAAAGCACTTTGTAATATGAACATATTAGTACAACTTTTGTATACTAACGATGCATATTATTTGATTAATTTATAGTCGAAGTTTACTAAGTTTGACTTTTATGAAATCAAACCACGCCTTATATTTTGGGATGCAGGGAGTAGTTCGTTGTTTCTCCTGTACCGCTGTACCATAGGAGGTCGCACGAGTGCAATGAACGGGCGCAAGCTCAACCTCGGCCGTTTAAAAAACTGATAAAAATAACTCCTAAAATAATGATAAAAACCAATTTTGCGGTCAGCTCCAGTCCAGTTCGATCAATAAACCTAAGGTTTGAAAGTGTTTGAAATCCCAATTTTTTTTAAAAAGGTCATAAAAAATATGTAAAAAAAACACCAAACGTTCATGCAGTTCTCCGAAAGGAGAGGGACCAGCTCACTGGAGGTCACACAACTTGTTATTGGACATGCCTCGTGGTCTCCCACATGCGTTGCTCTGACATGGTGAAACCCACCCCTTTCTATTAGGGCTTATTGGGATCGAAGATGGCTTTTAGGAGAAGCTGGTTCGGCAATTTTTTTAAAAAAAAATCAATCAGTTTGTTTTGGATTGAAACCAATCATTTTTTGGTCCAAACTGATCAATTTTCAATTAACAAACCCTTTAAAATTTGGAAACCAAAGTTTACATTTTTTTAGCGGCAACTGGTGTCAGTTTTCAGCCTAGCTATGTTAGGTCACATCCCATGATTTCATCATTTTAGCTTCCACTACCATATGATTTGGTCAACCATAAGCAAGAAAATGAAAGGATGGCAAAAGATGCAAATGGGAGGATAAATCTTACTAGCTATTGTAGCACCGGAACACCTATCTCCTACGAACCTGGAGTAGGCGAACCAGAGAAGACCCAACTGATCTAAAGGATGGCAGCCTGGTGACAAAGCAAGGAGGGTGGTGGCATGAAGGGGGCTTCGCCACCCGGAGAGGAGGTGAAGGCGAGTAGAAGAGGCAACAACCCGAAAGAAGTTTTGCCTACCAGAGGCGAGGCAATGGCGTATCAAAAGGGGTGGCGGCCCAAAGTAAGCTTCGCCTCCCGAAGGCAAGGCGAAGCAAATGCAGGATTGGCGTGAGGGGTGGAGTTTTTTTTATTGCCAAGAAGCATGGAGACAACAAGTGTTGAGGGTCCCGCAGGTGGTAGGAATCATATTTCGAGGCCGTTAGATACCCGTACGAAGCGTAACAACCTGGTTTCCCTGTAATCCCCTTTGTAACATCGCTTTTGCTAAGGCAGTGAGGACACTTGGGACTTAGCCTCGGGCGTTGGGGTGTTTTCTCCGGAGGCCCTACCTAAGGGAGCAGGTCAGGGACCATGAAGTTTTTTTCCTAGAAAAGACTTATTGACCCTCGCTTTGCCCATGGGCGGAAGGGTAACTCAAGAAATTGTAAAAAAGTCCCCCTACTATAAATAGGGGACCCAATGATACACTCACGGATTCCCGATCTTCCAGTGAGGGGATAATTTTGATTTAGGCGGAGGATGACTTTGACGATACGGCTACGAACTACACAAGGATAAGCGCCCGCAATCACAAAACCACACTCCTAGTTGTTGTCAACCGTGCCAAAGCCCGTATGATCTGACCATGAAGGTCTATCCTTGCAATCAATCGAAAACTCATAAGAACAAGGGTAAAGCACACTCGAATCGAGATTCTGAACTTGTTTACAACTGCTCTAGCCGAGACAGGAGAACAAACGATATAGTTACATGGGGGTAACTGATCTAAAACAAAACATTCCTAAAGACTTAGAGGAGCACATCTTATATAGAGGAGAGTTTCTAGTTAGGAGAAGCCAACACGGAGCAGCAGTTACAGGGGACTCAAGATGCATTTAAAGATGGTGCAGCACCCGAAGAGATTGTTTACCGGCTGTACGTCGACTTATTTTGGCTATTGTGTCCAGTTCAGTAAGAATTTGAAGGTGAGGTTGGATCCTTTGGAAAGATGACGAACTTATCTTTCCAACGAGTGCTCACACGTCCCAATCGGAGTCCATTTGCATTCTCTATAATGTTTTGAAGTCAGACTGATTATTTGAGGCCGAGCTGAGTCCCTTTGCATTCCTACCTTGATTCATAGTCTTGGTTGGTGTTTTAATGCCTTGTAGCTGGTGCTTGTTCAATTTCCTAAGCAAAATAATATTATTATGTAGCGGTCTATTCTTCAAAATATAATTATTCAACACAAGAAACGAGTTTACCTAATAATTGAGTTGTCGCGCACAGGCTCGTGTGATTGGTCCTTACATGTTGGTCGAGGGTTGCTGGTCGAGAAGAAAGTCTTTGGTCGTGGTCTCTTAGGTGTATCCGACGTAGCGATGTCCTCATCACCCAAAGTCATGGAAAGAACAAAAAAAATTCCTAGGCAAAACACTATGGGCTTGATCCCATCTCCCTCGAGCTGCTCCGCTAGTTGCTTCGGTGACCTTCGCGGAGCAGCCCCTCGAAAAAAATACGTTGTCTGGCTCAGGCCAATGACACTAGCGTCTTCCATGGGGAACAGGCGAATCAGTCCCAAATCGCATCCTCCCCAAAAGAATCCCCTTAAATATGTGCTCTAGCATTCGGATTTCCTCCCAGATCAACCATGATTCATCCGTGTTCTTCCAAAAAATCCAAATCTCCCACAGAGAGCTTCCGTGGCCAAGAACCTTCCTGAATCGAGCTCCATTGCGCAAGAAATCCCCAAATCCGAACCTAAAATCCACCAAAAATTGTAGTTCTTATGCGCCATATCCTCCCCCAAATCAGAGATGCTACATCAAATCTCCCCAAAATTCAGAGCTCTCGTGCCAAAATACCCCAAGGATTGGAGCTGCCGCAGAAAAAACTTCCTAGACCGGAGCTCCCGAGCCCGCAAACCCCCAAATCCGAAGCCCCTGCGTGCAGTTTGTGAGCAAGATGTATTGTTCCGATCTGTTCAGTCCGCGTGGATGGGCATCGCCGTGCGTCAACCTGACCGGTGCGAGCGTGGTCTCAACACTGCTGGAACGGGCATGGCATCGTGCTCACTGTCGCCCTCTTCCACAACTATTAGATAAGAGAGAAGGGCGGCCTCGTCACCGCGGCCCAACCGCCAGGGACATCATCCTCGGCAAGGTGCAGATCCGGTTTCGACGCTCGAGACCGGCTGCATTTGCACACGCGTACGTACCCGCTCATATCGCTCCATGGCAGCGACGTTAGGAGGATGGGGGAGCTCCACCTCGCCGTCCAGTTCTCTATTTAAAACCCTGGTTGGGCCTGCTTGACGTACGCGCGGCTGCACCTTCCGGCGATGCACTATCACAGCCTGCTCTCCTTGGTGCAGCAGGAGACACTCCGGCTGGAGGCTGTGGCGCTCATCGCGCACCGGCGGGAGCCTGAGGACCGGGTAAGAGGAGTACAACAGAAGGTTACAACATCTTGAGGCATTCGTCGTTGGCCGGTTGGGGTAATGTGTTCGCACAACTTCATTTTATTCTCAAGATGCATATTTTGTCACGTGGACTAATGAACTCAAATATATGTGCATGTCGGTCTAAGCGGTCACGTGAGGCTTGCTGGTAGCCCCCTCGAGCCAGGTGGGCCCTGTGGGCCCCTACACAGGTGGTTCGGTCATCTATGTTAGCCACCTAGCCCCCTACAGACACCTACGTGATCTAGGGCGCTTATGTGGCACAAACGACACCACCATTGGGCATCTATGGGACCTAGCCGACGCCGAACGCCCTTGGATACATGAGCCAATATTGACTCACTTGCACCAAATCAATGCACGGTCACATAGCATATATAAAAGTTGTAAAATGCCTAACTGTAATATCTCACAGGGTTCGGGTTTTGCCACAATGTCTACGCCTTCATCCTAAATGCCACCTCCTTAGGATGACGTGTAGTAGGGCGACAATGCCTCCAGGAACTTGTCCGCCTACCTCGCGCAATAGCTCTTAAGCAACCCGACGCTGCAGCCATAATCGAGGTTGAAAGCTCAAAAATGAAATGAACTTAATGTTTTTACTTGTTATGTTCTTGTGTTGTTGGATTTGTGATATGAACTTGTCGTGGACCTTGTGGCCGTTTGAATGTGATTGTGATATATGTGCCAATGTGATGTTGATGTGAATTATGTGCGGAATTATGTATATCCGAGAAAATATGGGATATTTGAATGTGTGGCCTTTTTTGGATTTGCAGGTTGCAGCCGCTGCTGGGTGCAGCAACAGCTATAAATTTCTGGTGTTTTTGCCATTTTATTTTTTTTTGTTTTTACCATTATTCTTTACGGCCAAGAGGACCCACAAGCCAGTGACGGACGGGATGAACAGTGTCGACGGCCATAAGCCGTTGAGAAAGGTTGATTGGGCTAGGGTTCCACCTATTGATGGCTGGCCCATAGCCACCGACAAATGATCTCGAGACATGTCATCTCTCTCGACCTAACTGTCCTGAGGACCGAATCTCGATGGCCAACCGTCAAGACTGAGCTTTCTCGACGGTTTCTGAGGATTTCTCAACGGCTTTAGCCATGAAGATTTACCGTGATCCTCGTGGTGCGGTATAAGATAGCATAATCAACAATATAGCAAGAACTTGGTTGTCAATAAGTTGACATGCAAAAATAAATGCAAACAGAGCGAATTCGATCATACTCGTATCTATTCACGAGTGTGTTTTCTTCCGCGACAGGGTGTTAGAAACCATAGCGACCAAATGCATTCACCATACGTTCATACCCACCACTAATTGACAGCGTACGAATTTTCACCATCGTATTTAGTACAAAATGGTGCAAAATCGCGAGAAAATAGCATATGATATGTTTTGAATATCATGATCACTAGACCAACAATGACGAAATGAATTTCATTGATGTTGTCATGTTGATGGTTAAATCCTAGTAATAGCAAAAATAAAGTTTGTCAGAACTTCCTGTCCCTTTTTTTTTTTGCCTTTAAAAGATTTCATCTGATGAATTCAAACACGATAGTCAGCAGGTTGCAAGGTATTGTAGCTCCTAGTCCATCTCCCGCACGAACTTTGTTCTGTTGTTACCTTTGTCTGTTAACGACACACCCAAAAAATTGATAGATTAGCCATATAAAAAAACTTTCTTATCAGCGCTTTTCATGGTAAGGAGGTCAGTCGTCAAGAAAGTTTAAGATTGGTTCACCAAATTTCAGCAACATTAATGATTAATACCTTGCAGAATACAGCATAATTCAAAATTTCATGCCTATTCAACTTGTAGTTTTAATTAATACTTACAGCTGATGACAGAACCCATAATTTCATATCTTGCTAACCACGTCCCATCTATTACATAGATCATATTTCATTAATGAGAAAGCATATATATAATGTTATGGACTACCAACATCTTAATTACTTTACTACTTGCAAGTGGTGCAATATGTTATTATTGAGGGAAATAAGATGGAACATTAACAAAAGGATCAGTCACTATGACAAAAAAAATACTGTTAGGTACTTTTACCAAAATACGGCTGCAAAACACCACATCCAAGTAATAACTGACAACTAAAGTATACGTCATACCCTGGTATTCTATTTACATAACCAGTTAATTAAACTGAATTTCCATTTCAGTTACTGAAATACAAGAAATTAGGTTGACGCCAAATTGATATGCAGAATAGGGTGGAGCTAATTTGAAGGCCCATTGCTACTTGCTAGCCCTTGATAAACTTAGGGATTATTACATTGGTGTTGAACTCAATTTAGAAAATCTTAATGACGGCAGAGTTTTTCCAACAACAGTGCTGGCAAGTAGTTTTCAAGCCAGCATCACATACTCATAATTGACCTCATGACTGTTACTGTTTCTCTCAAACACACTCGCTTGGCAATTCCATCATTTTAATGGTCTCTTGGTAAGATAGGAATTCTATCGGTTTAATTGGGAAAATTGGTCACCAGAACATATATCGTCATCGGTCATTACTTATCATGAAATAAGCTAATATGCAATCAACAACTAGCCGATCGAGGTGGCAAACTGCTAGTTAGTTCGCCAAGTACTACTAAAAAAATCGCTAGTTATACGGTATAGGAAAATGATTAATTGTAACACTAAAAGTGATGCTTGCAAATTATTAACTAGCTAGGAGGCGCCAAATACACATGAACACATGCGCTCACAGTAGGTAACTCTAATTACATCACCATTCGCCAATACACACAGGGGAGCCAAGCTAAAGCAAATTAGGGGATGGTAGATGGTACCTTGGCAAAAGATGATTCGCCGCCCTAGCAGGCCAGTATCTTCATCCTCCATGCAAATCGAACCAAAGCTGGTATAACAACAAAGCAAAGCATTGCCATGGCGCCGAACATCCCCACGTCCTTGATCACAGAACCAGCCCTCTCCGCCGCCTGAGACCCCCTCGCAGATGACACCACCAGATCACCGGTGACCTCTAGTATGGCGAAGAACGTTTGTGCCAGGAGCCCAACATTGGCGGACACGGGCAACAGCGCCCCGATGATCTCCGCAGCACTCTGGTGACGAATTCGAAGGACGCACACACATGTGAAATTCGATCGCAAATTTGAAACGGGAGATTCAGAGCTATCTACTGCTACGTTCGCCTCGAACCGAAGATCCAAATGAAGAACTCATCATCATCTTCTTCTTCTGGGATACCGGATACGTACCTTGCCGGCGGCGGCGTGGGAGCGCTCGACTCTGTATCCCATCACGTCCATCAGCCACACGCGCAGCAGCAGCGCGGAGGGGATGAACAGGGCGAGGTCTGCGCCGCGGGCGGAGGCGTCGAGCGCCATGGCCACCGCGAGGGAGCTCTCGCCCCAGGCGCGGCGCCCGACGAGCGCGAGCGCGGAGCCCGCGCACCCGAGCCACATGCCCGCGAAGGACAGGCAGAGGATGAAGTCCAACGAGTCCCAGAGGGCGTGGCCGAGCGCCAGCGCCAGCAAGACCTTCGACGACGAAGGCGGCGGCGGCGGGACGAGGGTCACCAAGTCGGCGGCGGCCATCGGGAGGACTGGCCGGAAGCCCTAGCGCTCCTCGAAGCTTCTCGCCCGATCGGTGGAGGCGGAGTGGTTGGGTTGTGGAGCGGGGAAGGAGAAAGCAACCATGTGGTGGTGGTAGCGGGGGTTTATAAGGCGGTGAGCTCGGGGCCTCGGGTTCTTTGTTTTTTTTTTATTTTAAGAAATATCGGAATTTCATTTCATTAAAGAACAAGTTATAAGTAGACTCTTACAAACACTTCCAAGACACACACTGCAGAATAACGCCAAAGGAACAGACTCTAGATAACAACCAGGGGGACTGGTGTAGAAGACCTCAGACACACAGTAAGCGCTCAGTGCGAATCAATAGGAGCGAGAGTACAAGACCACTCCCAACTCACTCTAAGAACACACCAGCTGCAACAGACGTCAATCCTGGATTATCGGAGATGTGGCGCACCCATGAACCATCATGGTAAGACAAGCTCGGCTCACCAGGAAGCATTAAGTACTCAGCAAGCGACATTGCGAAGAACCTGCAATAGAATGCGGCCGCACAAATCATCTACGGACCAACACAAACCTAACAAACACAGAAAAACCACAACCCGGCGGAGAACACCCTGGAACCCCCTCGACGTTGGTGTCGACGCCAGGAACCTTGCCACTCCACCGACGCCACCACGACGCCGAGGGAACGACGGAACCCGATCCGGCCGTCGTACCGCCGCTGCACCTTGCAGGTCAAGTACGAACGCCGAACCGGAAGAAGACGCCGGCACCGGCGAAGAAGGACAAGTCAACAACCTTTGTCGCCGTCACGCCAAGCAACGACACCGCAGGTCGCCTCTCCACTCCCGCCACGCCCACCACCACCAGCCGCCGCCAACGATGGCCGCCGTCGGAGGGCCCGGGCCTTATTACGGGCTGCAGGAACGACACCACCAACACACAGGGTCGTCGAGGCACCCTGAGCCGAAACCGCGGCAAAGCAAAGGAGACACGTCTCCCCCACCCCCCGCACCGGTACCGTCCACCGACAGAGACTCCAGAGGAGCCAATGGCGGCGACGAAACCACACCACCGGCTGCTCCCACCGATGACGACGATGCCGCCAAGCAGAGGGATCCGGCAGGAAATGGCGTCTGCCCGATCCTATTTCGCCAATTGCTAGACGTACCAAACAGGCAGGCACCACACTTCATACAAGCCCATTAACGCTAACTATCACCATATGTTGGATGTTCTGTAGTACCTGACTCTCTCACAACGCTGCTCCTGTAAGATAACTGGCAAGGTGATTCACACATTAATTTGCATGACTACATTTATTAATTTGCAACTATATTTTGAACGACATGTTAGATCCAACTAAGTACATATTTAAAACCGTTATAGTTTAGACTACTAGTATATTATGGTTTATGGTAATATTCATTAAAAAAATAAAGAGACAAGATTGAAGCTCTTGGTTCAACAGAGCTTTGGCTGCAGATTGTCTACTTACAAGAGTATGATCTCACAATCCAATATGTGTCCTTCGTGGTTTGGTAGAAGAGTCGGTTGTACATCTAATTCCTTTGCCATTACACCTAGTGCTGGGAAACGGGCCGCACCAAATGGGCCAGCTCAGGCACGGTCCGAAAAAACAAGCCCGCAGCACGGCACGACACGGAGATTTGATGGGCCGTGCTAGCATGGCCCGATGGTCGAGCCCGTGCTGTGTCCCAAAACGTGGCCCGCCGTGCCGCCCGACATGGCCCAAGGAGTCGTGCCGTGCTTGGGTCGGCCCGGCACGAAAATGGCACGACAGGCCCGACCCAAGTATGGTTGACCTGGCTAGCGAGTGGCGACGATACAAGTTACCCAACCCCCCACCCCCTGTATTCGTTCCCAATTCCCCTCTCTCTCTCACCTCGTGTGACTCCTCAACCCTAACCCGACATGGCGACAGCGTCTAGATCTGGTGCATGGCGGCGGAGCGGCCTCCACGACGGCACGACGTCCTCGACGCCGGTGGCAGCTCCTTGACGTACCAGGTGCCGGGACCAGCTCATGGGCCCGGCGGTGTATACCAGGCGACGACGACGCTGCCTCGTCGAAATATATGGTCTGTGCTCTTTTCCTTACTAAGGGAGCCCCCAAACTGGGGTGTAAGGTTTTTAACGAGGCAGACCATAAATAAAATCCATTTTCCCTCAATTTTTGTGTTCTTGTGTCAATTTTTGAATATCTGAGTTCTTAACTGTGATGATGTGCTATTCAAAGCAAAATAGAAGATGTGATGATATGGTGCTGTTCAATTTTAGAATATCTGAATTCTAAACTGTGATGATGTGATGCTGTTCAAAGTTAAATGTTCAATTTTTGAATATCTGAACTGGGATTGTGATGATGTGGTGTTTTTCAAAGGAGAGTGCAATTTTTTCTGAATTTTTGAAGTGATTTATTGGTGGATTGATGACATGGGCTGTGCTTGGGCTGGTGTGGCCTGGCCTAGACCCGTCGTGCTTTTGGACTATTTCGTGCTCTGATTTTGTCTTCTCGTGCCGGCCCAACCCGGCACGGTTGGAGTGGCCGTGCCGTGCCGGCCCGTGCCAGCACTAATTACACGTCTCCTGTGTTGCAAGATTCTTCGATCAATGGGCTAATGCGGGAGTAGTCCATGCACCCCCCATCATGCTTATAGTCCATTTCTTGCTAGTTTTCATCTTCGGGGAGGGATGACATACATTTACATGGGGTGATTTTGTACACGTGTTGGCACAGTTGGCTGGATTGCAACCGTAGGATTTTTCAGAATGATTCCGCCCCTGTTGAGGATGTATTTTGGGCGGGGCATCAAAACGTAGCAAGTAGGAAGGATCGATCAGGATGTAATTGGTAGCTAGTTTGGACTAGGTAGTAATTGTAGTTTCTTTGCGGTTTGGGCCATGCGGCGGCCCTCTGGCTAAGGGAAGAGAGCAACTACTGTATATTAACCTTTTCGTCTCCAATCTATTGAAAAGGCAGTAATCTGCTTCCTTTCGAAAAAAAAAAGTTTAAAGCTCCTATTATAACACCCAACTTCTTCTGATCGTAGAATGCTACAAACTTCCTAAAAATTATAAAATTTCGATAGCACCTCTCCTGTTTTCTCTATATGCATAACATAGACACAAAACAAATAATAACAAACTTCACATTAGAGCATCCATAGCAGCCTCCCCATTTCACTGTTCGGCACTATAGCTACAGTGCTCACATCAATTTTTCCCTCCTACAGCGCCTGCTCCTGCCGCAGTAATCCTAAGCCTGTGCAAATCCTACTGCTTCCCACCTACATGCGCGGTCTGCACTGTAGCTACAGTGTTAGATCAGCACTGATGCAGGCTGCAGTGACATCAATGCTGATGGGGATGCTCTTATATAACTATATTAAATTTCAACCACAGCCAAGTGTCCTTAGGCCAGTTGCTGATTTCACCTCAGCGGGAACCTAACATGACATGCAAATATCTCTCTTACCTTTAATGACAACAGAGACCAAAAAGATAATCAACGCAATCTACAAGGACTTAATAAATACAACTCCAATATAACCTTTCACTCTAAATTGCACTTAAAAAGGTATAAGCGATAAGTCTATCTAAATTATACACTGGGTAAATTGGTTTATTCATTCTAATGTGAGAGGTAGTGAGTGCTTAATATAATGTGCTACTTCCCAAAGTCCCATGTATGTTCATGTTATCATGTTATCTGTAACCTAAAAACCAAATAAAAGCAAAACTGATTATTCAAAAGTATTCAACAAAGTATATGTATAAATAAAGAACAACAAAAGCTCATCAATAATTCTATTCGAAGAAAACAACAATTATATCGACCATTCCATAAAACTCACTTCTCATGCATCAAATGCAATGCAATGCATGTCTGTTTCTATTAAGTTTATACCGGTATAGTAGCCAAGCACTACCCGTCAGTGCAACACTCTAGCCCGCTCTATTTTAAGTGGGGATCAATTTACTCTACTCATGTGGAGTGCCCACAAAAATAGGTCATTCATCCATTCCACTTTTGCAAGATGTCTACCCGAGGTTGATCATGTCATATGAGTGCGATGCAACAATGTTACTATACAACAATATCTTCTCTGTCATTAAATTATTCATATACTTTCAGCATTAATCCATAATTAAGTAACGTAATACTTAAATCACATCAACGTAAACCCTTCGTCACATGGCCACCACGAACGCGGGGCCTGACGAACGCGACCGCCGAGCCCGCCCAGTCGAGCCAGGGGTAGAGGACGAAGTCGAAGAAGTCCAGCACGCCATGTCCGATAACGCGAGCGCCACCACGGCGTCCCGCGTCGGAGGACTAGCGGCGGCAGGAGGGTCAACGGTCTAGTTCTCGGTTCTTCTAGCACAGGGAAAGGGCTACCGATTTCGGGGGTAGTGGTGAGAGACGATCTCGATCTTGTGCTCTTGGGATTTCGCCGCCGGAGAGATCGTCGTCACGCCACGAGCTTCATCAACCGTACGACTACATCCGCTCCATCCGTTGGAGGCACAAGTCCGCCGTGTGTCGGCGGCCATCTCCGTGTGTCGGGGGTGCCACGGTGTCCGTGTGTCGGAGCCAAATCCTCCATGTGTTGGAGGTGCCTCATGTGTTGAGGCGAAATCCACCGTGTGTCGGTGGTCGGTGCCGTGTGTCGGTGCCGGTGGGTGTGAGTGCTCTCGCGTGTGAGAGAACTCGCCTCCGTGTGAAGGTTTGGAGCTCGCCTACCATGTGTTGGTGAAGAGCTACCACGAGTGGATTGAGGGCTAGGGACGAAAGGGTCCCGACTTCTCTGTGTGAGAAGTTTCCTCAACGGAGACGTAGGTGCTCATGTGTTGAGCACCGAACTTCGGTAAACAACTCGGTTTGCGTCTCCTCATCTCACTCACTTAATTACGCATATTGTCTTGACCGCTTGCATGTGAGTGCCATCGAGCCTCCTAGTAGTCGCTTGAGTTCTATTGTGATCGCTTCCGCACCTAGACATTAGGGATTAATCGATAGCTTGGGTAGTCACCGGACTAAGCAATCACTTAAACAAGTTTAAAATTTGAATTAGGAGTCCGATTCACCCCCCCCCTCTCGGCCTAGGTTCCTTACACATGTACAACCGATTCGCCGCCCGTGCTACCTTGGCCAGTAGCTGCCTCCGCTGGTCCCAAATCTTGAGGAAGCCCTTCTCCAGCAAGATCTTGTAGCCGCCTTCCTCCAGTTGGCCCAAGCTCACAATGTTGGCGGTGAGGCGCGGGATGTGGTACACACTGGTGAGCTCCTGGTGCTCGCCGGTCTTGCACTTGAAGAGCACCGTCCCACGCCCTTCGATGCCCACCACAGAGCCGTCCCAGAAGCGGACGGTCCCATGGACGCCGGTGTCGAGCTCGAAGAAGACCGAGCACTCCCCCGACATGTGATTGGTGACGCTTGTGTCGAGGATCCATCGCGTGTGGTCTCCTTGCCCCTTGTCGCCAAGCTGGACGAAGAGTTTGCTCTCATCTAGTTGGATGGCCGGTGGTTTTGGGGAGGAAGATGCGGCCATCGGCGCTGGAGAAGTGGATTTGGCTTTGACTGTTGCCGTGGCCACCAGTAAAGCGGCCTCACCCTTCTCCTCCACTTGGGCCGTATGGGCCTGCTCATCCTTTTCTTCTTGCGACATTCCCGAGCCCAATGGCCCTTTTTACCGCAGTAGCGGCACTTGTCGCTCGCCACGGCGCAGCCGTCGCGCCCGCTCTTGCCGCCACTGCGTCCACCGCACTGCTGCGTCCGCGGCCACGGCCCTTCTTTGAGTTGGACACAGGCTCCTTGCCCTTATCCGTCGTACTCCCGCCCGTGAGCCGCAGCCGCGAGGTCACCCACGCGATCAGCTCCTCCTCCGTGAGGTTGAGCCTCGCTCCCGGGCCAGAGCCGCTGAGATCATGGCGCTCCTCAGTCGCCTTGAGTCGGCCGATCAGCTCCTCGACAGAGAGCTCGCTCAGATCGAGTAGAGCCTCAATCGAAATCGCCACCTGCATGTACCTTGAGGGAAGCGCCTGAATAAACTTCCTCACGATCTCCTCTTCCGTGTACCTGTCGCCGAGCATCGCCAGCTGATTGGCGATGCCGTTGATGCGAATGCCGAATTCGTCGACCGTCTCCCCATCCTTGAACTTGAGGCCGTCGAATTCGTGACACAGAGTGTTCGCCTTGGCCTTGCGGACGCGATCGACACCCACGTACATGGTCTTGATTGCGTCCTACGCGATCTTGGCGCTGGACTTCCCGGCGATCATCCCTGTCATGTCCGATGGCACTGCCTTCGCGATGGCCTCGAGGGCCATCTGATCTTCGACGTGGTCGTCGGTTCCCATGTTCACGGCCACCCACAAGCCCCTCGCCTGCAGCATGACACGCATCAACGCGGACCAGTCGGGGTAGTTGGATTTCGTCAGCACCGGGTACGCGCCGCCGCTCCCCGCCTCCTTAACGATGCGGTGGATCACGAGCCCGCCCGACCCGCCGCCATTGCCGCCGCTGCCTCCTGCCGGCGTGCTCTCCCCCCGAGAGCGTTGCGGCGGCGTTTCGGATCGACAACGCGGCATGAGTGCCCACTGGACGGCGCAATCGTGATTCCAGGCGACATAGCCAGCTCTGATACCAATTGTTCCGACCTCCGGCTCCACCCACTGGAGCTGCACCTCCTTCGCCGGAGACGAAGAAGATAACCTAAACACGAACACACACGAGCAGAGTAGGAAAAACAGAGAGCACACGATTCTATTAATCGACTCAATAGGCAAACAAACAGAAGTGAATCGTGGCCACTCCGCCACCTCGCCCGAGCTTCACGCCATGCCCTTCCTCAAGACGTGCCATCCCACATCTCTCGCCGTCTCGCGCATGCCACAAGACCCGTGCGGCCAAAACAGAAAGAACTCCCGTGCAAACGCAGCGCGCGTCGAGCTGACACAACGTCCGGCCCAGAGCTAACCCGCTGAGCACACTTCTACCTTATTTGCAAGACTCAACTAACAGAGCTATACTAAGAGAGAAACTAACTTGATCAGCACATGGATTACTCGACAACTGCAAAATGAAAGAGGGCCGTCTCGGCAGAGTGCAGACTACCGTACTCTCTCTCTCTCTCTCTCTCTCAGGAAGACATGACACACCAAAACGACTTTTTATCTCTCTGACTCTCTGCGCTGCTGGCCGAAAGCCGGATGCAGCGAGGGTCTGAGAGCTTTCGTGGTCCTTCGAGCAGCGGAAGAAAGTGCCGTTTTTTTGTAGGATGCAATGAACTGGGCGGTACAACGCATGAATGCATCTGCGCAAGGTGTTTTTTCGCGCTAAAAAATATTGTTCTGCACCAGAACCCTACTAGGCTTGCATGAGATGGTCAACCATGAAAATGCCACCCAGCGAGGACGAGTGGCAACGAACCCGAGGCCAGCACGATTTGGTTGAGTCAAGAATTAAAAATCTTAGAAAATAACGTGGTAAGACTTAAAAAACATTCAAAACATAGTTCAGTAGATTTTGAAAAAAAACCCACAAAGTTGCGAGATAACTATTATAAAATGTTACGCTGAATGGTCTGTAAAAAATAATAAATTTTGACTCAAACGAACAAAACCAAATCAATACGTTAGTGTAAAAAACATCTCATTTAAATACTGGAATATGTGTACATGCAAGAGCATCCCTATCTCACCTCTCAAAAAGGCCTCTATTTCAAAAATTTTCAAATGCAGCAGGAGGGAATTTGATGCATGTGAGAGGAAATTTGCACTGCGTGGGTTACTGTAGCAGTTACTGTAGTGATAAAGGGAAATTTGAAGGCCCTGCTGGGGATGCTCTAAAGGGGTTTGAACCCCTTTCATCAGGCTGATACCTTCTCTTTCTAAGGTAACAATACTTATTTATATATAACTCATGTAAATGTTTGTTGTACACCATTTTTGTCGTTGGCCCACTATATATCGTCATTATCGGACAAGTAGTGCCACAGTCAGGAGGCACACCACTCGTATAATATAAAAAGTTGAGGGTGTAATTCAGTTGAATTCCTACGTATACTTTGTTTCATTATGACTTATCTAATCACACAAAAATACAAAAAATCTAAGAAAATAAAAGGAAATATACTCTGTGGATGTTTCAGATATTGTTGCAGGGAGAAGTCGCATCTCAATTTGACGTAGTGCAAATGTGCCACGAGGCGCAAGCGCCCTCAGCCCTGTGCCTAGTTACATTGGTCCAATTCTTTTTCCTTTAAAAATACACTGGTTTATTTTCACTAAACAGCTATTCCCTCCAATTTTATAATACTTATCTTTTTAAACATTGATACGATTTCTTAAATACAATTTTGACCAGCAATTAATAATATATATATATATAATACATAAAAATATGATATTGCGAAAGTTTTTTTAAAACGAATTTATATATATATGCTTTTTAGAGCATCCCCAGATCACCCTGCATCAACCAACCTGTTAAAACACTGTAGCGATTCAAATTCAAACTGCAGGAATGAAACAATGCAGAGCAAAGGAGCAGGGCGGGCAGCTGTGTGATGTAGGCCCTTGATAGGGGGCCTGCTGCTCATGCTCTTATGGACACAATCCAAATAGTTTAAAAAACTTTTATAGAAAAGTTTTAAAATTTTGACTTAAGACTAAGACAAACGTAAAACAAAAAGTATTATGCAACTGGAGGGAGTATTTTTTTAAAAAAATTCACAGGAAAAATTAATATACTTTTTTTTCCAAAAAAAGTCTTTCGAAAGTTGACGTATGGCGCTACACCCGGAGTGAACGACGGGGTGCCCGTGCATCGTCCCTCGCGTATTCCAACTTGAAGAATCCGTGTGGCGCGCATGGCGCACTGCGTCTGCGCAAAACCCTTCCCGGAATCCCGACTGCATCTGCATGCGCCGTCGTCTCCCCCAAACTCGGCGCTCCTCTGCTGTTCTGCTACCCGCCGGCGCGCAGGATGATGCTCCTCTGATCGGCCGGGAAGCCACTCGCGCTCGCCTTCGATGGCACGGATGGCTGGGTGCCTTGCAGGCGTTCGACGTTTTGCCTCTGTGGTGCGACGAATCAGCAACCTATCGACTGACTGCGTGCATGGCCGGAGCCCGGAGGGCGGAGAGCTGGCGGCTGCCAAGGGATCCATTTCTTCGGTGATCAAGGGTGCTGCTTGCTTGCAACAACTGACAAGCCATGCAGGTTGAGTCGTTGATGCTGGATTAATTTTCACATGAAGCGAAGTAAGTAGCTCAGTACGTACCTCTGTTCTTGACACATGCATGTGTGCGCTTCTGGAAAATAGGCAATGGATTTTCCACCGTAGCACGGAACAATTAGCAACGTCATACGCTGCTACCTTGCTTTTATTCTACATTTCTACTAGAGACATGAACCAAGATTATAGCTGGAGGGTGTGCTCCTGACAACTCTTGTAGTCTTGTCTGAGTTACTACATGTCATCTAAACTATGAATGTAATAGATCGTGGTTGATTGCTTTTACAGGTACAAGGTGAAAGCGTATAACTGTATAGTGGAAATGTGGAATAATTCAGGTTTTTTTGGCCTCAATGACTTCTGATTATTTTGAAGGGGTGACTTCTAGTGTTTGATCCAAGCGTTCAATCTTATGGATAAGGTTGCTAATTTTCATTATCATATTTACAACTAGTTCCTGTTCAATATTTTACCACTAGTTCTTGTTTGACATTGTATGACCAGTTCTCATTACGTATATTCCTGTGGTTGTAAATTGTAATACCTTGTAGCTAGGAGGCATGTGGAAATTGGTTAATGTGTTCAGCCTGACAGGAAGAGCAACTTATTCATGAGTCTGAAATAATTTGAAGAACAATACTGATCAGTGATGTTTTATATTTAAAGATGCAGAAATAGGCTTTAGAAAGCGTCAAGTTGGCAGTACTAAAATACTGATAATAATCATTTGTTTGTTAGTTTAGTATTTCACTGGATATTTCATATATATATGACCCTCTGCCATCCAGATGCACTTTGCTTCTTCGGTTTATTCATGCAGATTACTAGTGAGCAAGCAGGTTTCCATTCAATCACATATTTTACCATTTGACTAAACGTCCTTAGAATGCATAGTATAATACTGTCAGATATTGCTGACTGATAGGCCAGCCTAGATTATCAAGTCATCTTCATTTGAAGCCAGTCCAGTGTGTGGACCAGATGTGCTTCATTCTTGAAGCCTCTGTCTAACATGATTGATCCTGAAGACTATTGCAAAACAATCCTTGCACATTACTTCCTCACACACTCATGTCTCAATTTTGGTTCTCACTCCAACTACAGAGCTGATGAGAAACAGAATATATATTATGATGATGGCAATAGTTTTTCTTGCCTTCCATGGCCTTTATATGCTCTCTCTTGTTGTTTTCGTTCCCTGGAATTAGTTGATGAGTGGTCGCTTTAGTGAAGCCCATCTCTGTGGCTTCCACTATGTTGTGGTCTGCAGTTTGCATGGCACATAGCGCATGTTATTACAGGTGCTGTGCCTTTAAGGACCTTCTCACTTTACAGTGCTTACTGAGTCCTTGTGTCACCATCTTTGCCACCAGCTATCTGTAGTGGTTGGTCAATCACCTCAAGCTTGTGTGTTCATGGGAGGATTAATTCACTGGTTTAACTCCCACTCCATTTTCTCCTTTCAAGTTGAGATTCTGTTCCTGATTAGCCAATCAAGGTGACTGGTTTTAGTACTCACATGCATCAGTTATTTCCATCATCCTTGCTTGTCTGCATGTAGTTAAGCTTTCAGAGTTTGAACAGTGCCCTGTGGCTTGCATTGCACATGCATACATGGCCCCGCTGGGCCGGCGCTGGTTTGGTACAAAGCTCACATTGCACATGCAGGGCCTGTGGGTGGTCACCCTCCCTGTTCATTGTCATGCGATCATGTACCTTACCATACGAACTACATGCCACCTCGCTCTCATGAGCAGAGCATCCTGCAAATTTTCCTTTTGCTGGCTTGGAGCCTTGGACAAGGCCCCGTGATCTTATCACTCTGGTGTGAACAGCTTTCATAAGAAGCTTTCTTCGTCATCTCATCCGACATGCCCACCTGGGATTGCAGCCATCCTTTAGAGTCACAATTTGCAGTATATAGCTTACCTGTGGTTCAGTTTCTTTCCACATGTCCCAACATTGCTGTTTTGTAAGAAAAAACATAAACGAGTATTGCATTTGCATGATGTTTCAGCTTACCTACCTATATTCTGCTATTTATATTGTAATTTACAAGAATGTAGGAAGCCACATCACTACACATGGATGTAATGTATCTGTCCCTGTCATCTGAGTTTAGTCTTTCAGCTTCTGCTTTGTTTCTTTCCTTTGTCTTTTTAAGGGGAAAGCTAGGCTAGTGGATGATCATTTGTTAGTTTCTGCGTGGGAAATTCCTAGTTTTGGATCATGTCTGTTGTCATGTTTCCCTTAAATTAATACCTCAATGTTCATGATCACCGATTCTGGAAGTACATGCAAGGACTAATGGATGAATTCCAATTGCATCATTTACCTTGGCCATAAATAATTTTCGTTTTTGCAGTGTAACAAACACATCATTTCAAGAGTTGGCTGGTAGTGATAACTGAAATGCTATCAGATTGTCCGTTCCAACTTTGGTCAAAGTGTTAGCACTACATAAGGTGATATCTTTTGCTCAAACCATATCTATACTTTTACTGCATTTTCACAACCGTACAGGAAACATGGGTGTCGGCATGCAGTGCTACTCGGACACCTGAGTCCTAAAATTTTTGTGCATCAGACACCCACACACCTGTATTCGATTCCAAGTGGTATTTGGCGTCCAAAATTTTCTTGCCCACAGTCGGGACAGGACACAGTACATATTTATCTGCAGTGCCAAGTTATTGTTTTCTAGATTGAGTAATTTTGCACTTATGTTAAAATTTGAATTTCTGTACTCCTCAAATCAGTGTTTTGTAGTTCTGTGCTTTTTCAAAAAAAAAAATTGTACTGAGGCATACTCTCCAGGGAATTAAGTCTGTCTGGTTCCACAATATAATTTTTTTATAGGACTGCACAATGTAGTTATTTACCTTGTTGGAGAAACTTGCAACAATGATAAGGGCCATAATTCTCTTACTCTCAGGGAATGATTCAGCAATCTTTGTAGAAAAAGATAGGGTTTGAAAAAGTGAAAAGGAAAAAAAAATACGAGGTTGATGTGATTTCACAGTAGCATCATGATGTTTTCTTGACATTATGCGGACCTTCTGAAAAAAGGCGTTGGGCTTGGGGTCTTAAGAGCCAGTCTTGTAGGGAACTGATGCTATGAAAACTGCAGGTAGCTTTTGTCTGGAGCTCCTTTTGTGGTAATGTCTGGGGAGCTTGTTGGTCCTAGCAGATGACGTATGGATGACACCTTGAGAGGTCAAGGAGTACCTAGTTCAGCTTCTCCCTGAACTTTACTATCAAATGAAAAATCCAAGATGCCTGAGGAATGCCATGGATCAGGTACCTCGATTTAAAAGGTAGTTTTTTTTTTGTTGTTGCGAAACAGGGATTTAAAAGGTAGTCATGGCTGTGCTATTCTATCCTACTAATTCCAAGTGGATACTTACAGTATCATGCAGTTTGCGTGCGTTTTTCTTTTGTTCTCCTGCAAGCCAATATTTTCATAGTCAACTCATGAGTCATGACCTCCTGGGACATTGGGGCACTGGAACGGTTGCATCATAGGCTGCAAACTGACTGAGCAAGGTGGCAAGGCAAGTGAGCAGAAGCTCAGCTACTGAAATTGCAAAGGCTAGAGGCACATGGGTGCCCCTCTGCCCTGTCCCTGTGCCAAGTTTTCACTCCCCTGCCTGCACTGCACTGCACAGTATGTGGTTGCTCCTTCTCCCCCTCACCGGCTAGGCCTTCGATCAAAGCAAGCGCCACATGATCAAAGCGCCCTGCTCCTGATCCCATCAACGATTCATTCGGCTTCAATCATTTGCTGCTGCCGTCTATATTCAAAACTTTTACGGCGCTTTATTCTTTCAGAGGAGAATCATGGCCTCGTTTATGGCACTGTGCGAGCTAGGCTCGTATCATTCGCCGGCCAATCGACGATGGCTCCGCTCGACGTCCACGCCTGTGCAGCAGGCAGCGGCAGCGGCAGCGGCAGACGCAGGTCTCAGGCTCGCAGTCGCAGGCCCTGCACTGCAGCCATCGGCTGCTGTAACTACCATCCTTTACCTGGCACTGTTCAGGCAGGCTACCTGGTCGCCTCGCCACTGCATGCAGGCCTGCGTACATGTGTAAGCAATCACTACGGCTTCCTCTGCACTGGTATTATCTAGTTTCTGAAAAGTCCAGGGCTCCAGGCTATGATCAGCTTGCCTTTCTTTTTTTTTTCTCTCTCTTTCGTTGCAGTGTTGATTGTTCTTTGTCTTCTTTTTTTTTTGGAAAAATGTCTACTGTGTTTGTTCTTGACCTGACGCCCAAAGCCATGCAAGAAGGAAGAAACGCTGTGCTGCTACAGAAATCTTCCTAAAGATCCTCCCGGACGACATGACATGGATCGTTATGCTGGTGTAAAACAGTGTGGTTGTAGGTAGCAGCATCATTTCATTGTTCGCCCAAGCTGTCAAGCTGCAGGTTGCTACTGCTCTAATTACTGTGATCGAGTAGCCAGGCTGCAGTAAATGATTCAAAGGTTTTACCATGACCATTGTGATCAAAGTATGCAGTCTGATATTTCGTACTCGTCTACTGCAGTTGCAGACGAGTAGCTAGAGAAGGTATAAACTCACCAAAACTCTCTGGACCAATATTAATTTGTGTCAGGCACTCAGGCTGCACACATATGGGCTCCAAAGTCCAATCTATGTCTATTGGGAGAAAAACAGAGTAAAAAAAATGCAGCTGCATCTTATGCATGCCCTCTGACTAGTCTTTTCAACTCTAATTTGTTTATCCTGTTATAAAAAGGATTTGATTTGATAACACAGTTGTAATTTCTTCTCTCTTTTGTTGTGTTCCAGGGCAGCGGGCTAGCTGTGAAGTTAATTAAGCATGTACGCAAAGGAGAGGGGATCAAGAAGCATTATATTTTCCTTGATGCATGCGTGAACCAGGTGATCGTCATCTCAAACTGAATTAACATTGACATGGCACTCACTTCACAGGAGGGCAGCAGGGCGAACGCTACGGAAAGAGTTACAGCAATGGCGACGACGACCATCGCCATGAGAGGTGATTTTCGAGCTCTAGCTGGGACGTACGTCTATGGATGGAAGCGCTGCATGCAGGCGTGGCAGGTGATCCCGAGCGCGGCGGCGGAGGCGGCGGAGCCGAGGCGGCGAGCGGCGCCGGCGATCTCCTTCATCCGCTCCACGCGCTCCACCTCCTCGCGCGCGCGCTCCCAGATCATCCTGGCTCGCGCGAACTCCTTCTCGGCGATCTCCAGCTCCCGCCTCGCCAGCTCCCGGACACGCTCCGCGTACGCGCGCTCCGCCGAAGCCAGCCGCGCCTGCTCAGCCGTCTGCTGCTTCACCGCGCGCACGTCCACGCCCACGCCCACGCCCACCTGCTGCTGCCTCGCCGCGTTGGCCGCCGCCATTGCCGCAGCTCTCCTGTTCTCTTTTGCCGCCGGTGAGGGCGCCGGCAGCGATGGTGGCGGCGGCGGAAGCGGCTGCCTCGGCCCAATGCTCATGGACAGGTTCAGGTCCAGCTGCGCGTGGTCGACGGTGGCGGCGCTCAACAGTGCCGCCGGCACGTCGCGGAGGACTCGAGCCGCACCTGCGGGGAGCAGCAGGAGCTGGAGCTCCCTCTCCCTTTGCTCCTGATCCATGGAAGAGAAAAGGCCAAGAAAAGACGAGGTATTTCTTGCTTTCTTGATCGTTTGGCTGCTTTGGTTAGCCTAGCTTAGCTTTGGTGTGGGGTGGTGTGTTATGTTGTGTCTATAGCGTACTATATATGAGGGGGTGAGCTGCTAGCATCTGATTTTACCATAATACCCTTAGTATTACTCCCTCTGCTCAAGAAAAGCTATCTAAAATTTTAAAAAGTTTAGCTCTCCATTCGATCGAAACCAGGAAATAGCCATGAAAAACCAAGGCAGCAAAACCCATTAAGCGGTTAATTTTCAGCGGTTTTTCGTATAAACCGCCGAATTCATGTTGGTCTTTTTCGCAAACAGCTATTAATGTATACCTTGGATTGAATTTAAAAGAGAGAGCATGTGAATAGATGTACATTCATGCCTAAAATATTGCATTTTAGAGGCTTATATTTCGTAATCAAATTATAAAACAACATTTTATATGGCCGAGGGAGTATCTACAACAATCTAGTGCCTTTGCATATTTTTTAGATAATGAAATTTAAAATTCCAGCCTCTATGTACAGATGTATATTGGCGGATATAAGCCATTGTCTACGTACAAAATGTACCATATCACGCTATCACATTAGCAACTAGTGACCCTATTATTCATACTCCATCCATATTTGAAAATGAACATCATATAGCAATGACTTCAAGCAAGTAGCAAGTCTGAACAATCTTTTTACTGTCAACCTTCTGTTGTAGCAACAACTTCTTTAATTGTTTCTTTGCGTATAGAAAATCTTTAATTCTGTAAGCGTGCAAAAAAAAACAAAACAATGCCCCCCCTCTGTTGAACCAAAATCAAAATTGCATCTACTTCTTGCTTAGCCACAGCACATATACATATATATGTTGACATCTATTGGTACATACGCAATTATAAGAGTTAAGACCCAGAAATTAAAGTACACGGATGGAGTATATTGCACCCCTTTGTGACCTCACAGCTCGAGGGATCTGCCGACCAAATCTCCAATGGGGCACAGCGCGGGGAGGGGGGGACTGAAGATGTTCTTTCATGGCTGCTTTTCTTCCACATGCTGCATGTCTCGCGCTTTACGGGTTGGCAATGGCGGCAATAATTCGACATGCATGCACATGCATTCCCTGCCCCTGCCTCGGCGCGAGCTAGGAGCTAAGAGAGAAGTTTCATGGCCCTCTCTCTCGAGGGAGATAGAGAGAGAGAGCTTTATGGTAGGGCTAACCTGTGTCCTCTCTTGGCTCTGTAGGGAAACCAAAGGGAACGAAAAGAGAGGAGGAAAACTATTCGGCTACAGGTAACCAAGCTTCTTCCTTGGACCTTCCTCCTCCTCTTTTTGCAGTTCTACGACGCACGTACTGCGCTATCTGCGTATTGGGATTGTTAATCAATGTGTGGTTTTTAATTAGTGGCTCGATGATCTGCTCTTGCATGTAGTAATGCCTTCGTCGTGCGGGGCAGACCAACAGAAGATCTGGAATAGTAGATCAATGTGGAATAGTGGACTACATGCATCATAATTATTTGTGTTGATTTCTCTTGAATTGTCCACATGTCCATCGTTCTTTTCGACTACGCAACTAAGTAGCTAAGTGGAAATTGTCCATCTACGTACACATTAAAAAGGCCCCAAGCTGTGAATATAATTATAGCATACAACAAGCAAGAACTTTAGAACAGCTATGGTTAGGAAAAAAAATGGTTAAGCCTAGAGCCCTAGACCAACTTGGTTACCAATCTCCTGTTAGCCTTTTTATTAACATTAATTTTGCTCAAGGATATTCATTTCTTTTCTCCACACTCAAACATGTATACATATCTCCCTGCTTAAAGCTTGCATCTGAGCTGCAATAGTGAGATAGCTAGCCGTTGGTACGTACATCTCCCAAACTGGTAGAGGGCGCATTGCCCCAGCTTGTTAACTCACACTGATGAGGGAGGGGTCAGCTTTGCCTTGCATCAAATCGAGGCTGTGCATGCAGGGGCATGCATATGCATCTATATATGCACAAAAGGACGCATGATTTTCATTTTCCCCTGGGGATCTCTGCGGCCTGCTGGGGTGCTGGGCTGCGTTCTCCGAGAGAGCTAGCACACCTTAGTGGCGGGGAAAAGACGGGTCCAAATCACTGGCTAACGGACTAGCCAGTCAGCCACGCACATCCGCATGCATGAAAATCATCGCATGCACCGCGTCTGCATGCAGAACGGGGGGTAAAGCTGCTCGCTTTGCCCGGGAGCTGACATCACCATAGGTAGGCGCTGTCAGTAATCGGATTTCAGGGAGATCCTAGTGCCAGCTGAGCCTGAGCCATATACACAGAGGAGAGGCCACACGTGTCCATTGCGTGTGGCCGACACGTGGAACCCGGCCATACTTATACGTAGATATGTATGTATCTATGTGTGTGTATCTAGATGTATGTATGTGTGAGTCTAGATATATGTTTGTAAGTGATCTCATGGTATCTAAAGTCGTCATAATGCCTCCGCTCCAGAGCACAATTGGAGAGGGTGAAGTTGTGCCTAGAGCATCTCCATCCGAAGCTCCACTATTTTAAAAGGTTTTTTTCTCTTCAGCAGACACTATTGCTGCACATTTTATTTTACACGCATCTGCTCCCGAGTAGAATTGGAGCTGCTTACGCCAGAATCTCACGTACATGGAATCTTTGAAAGCGTACTTGAGATGGTGGCCTGCTCCAAATGTTTTTGCTTAAGGTGGTGTCACTTGTGTTCAGAGATCGATGCGAGACAAACAAATGTAACGTTTTTTCCAGCTCTTTCCCTGCTTTTGGCATATCACACGACTCGTTCATGTTTTGCTGACAAATGGTCCTCATTAAGCAGGGGATAACCAGCGCTGAACAAAAGTTATGGAGGATGGTGTCTGATAATAGCATGCAAAATCACGCTTTTGTGCAGTAGCTTTTGGTCCGGCATGGTGAAAAAAGAAGGAAAGGGTGAAAAGAGAGAGCAATAAAAATTGCACAAGATCCAACAAGTGCATCCAAGTGCTACATGGAGTGAGTGTGCGCTTGCTTTATGTGGGAGAAAAGCTGGTAAGCAAAGGAGACATGGAGCATGTCAGGGCACAGGCTAAGGCAGATCGAGGCTGCCCACCAAGCTAGCTTACTTACATGTATATATGCTCGTATAACTTCGTATAATGTATGCTATACGAAGTTATTACGAATTATTTGTGTTGATTTCTCTTGAATTGTCCATCGTTCTTTTCGACTACGCAACTAAGTAGCTAAGTGGAAATTGTCCATCTACGTACACATTAAAAGGGCCCCAAGCTGTGAATATAATTATAGCATACAACAAGAAAGAACTTTAGAACAGCTATGGTTAGAATTTGCTCAAGGATATTCATTTCTTTTCTCCACACACTCAAACATGTATACATATCTCCCTGCTTAAAGCTTGCATCTGAGCTGTAGCAGTGAGATAGGTAGCCGTTGGTACGTACGTACATCTCCCAAACTGGTAGAGAACGCATTGCCCCAGCTTGTTAACTCACACTGATGAGGGCATCAAATCGAAGCGGCAGAAACCAAGGCCGTGCATGCATATGCATCTATATATGCACAAAAGGACGCATGATTTTCATTTTCCCCTGGGGATCTCTGCGGCCTGCTGGGGTGCTGGGCTGCGTTCTCCGAGAGAGCTAGCACACCTTAGTGGCGGGGAAAAGACGGGTCCAAATCACTGGCTAACGGACTAGCCAGTCAGCCACGCACATCCGCATGCATGAAAATCATCGCATGCACCGCGTCTGCATGCAGAACGGGGGGTAAAGCTGCTCGCTTTGCCCGGGAGCTGACATCACCATAGGTAGGCGCTGTCAGTAATCGGATTTCAGGGAGATCCTAGTGCCAGCTGAGCCTGAGCCATATACACAGAGGAGAGGCCACACGTGTCCATTGCGTGTGGCCGACACGTGGAACCCGGCCATACTTATACGTAGATATGTATGTATCTATGTGTGTGTATCTAGATGTATGTATGTGTGAGTCTAGATATATGTTTGTAAGTGATCTCATGCGTAATAACTTCGTATAGCATACATTATACGAAGTTATACGAAGAAAATCTTTAATTCTGTAAGCGTGCAAAAAAAAACAAAACAATGCCCCCCCTCTGTTGAACCAAAATCAAAATTGCATCTACTTCTTGCTTAGCCACAGCACATATACATATATATGTTGACATCTATTGGTACATACGCAATTATAAGAGTTAAGACCCAGAAATTAAAGTACACGGATGGAGTATATTGCACCCCTTTGTGACCTCACAGCTCGAGGGATCTGCCGACCAAATCTCCAATGGGGCACAGCGCGGGGAGGGGGGGACTGAAGATGTTCTTTCATGGCTGCTTTTCTTCCACATGCTGCATGTCTCGCGCTTTACGGGTTGGCAATGGCGGCAATAATTCGACATGCATGCACATGCATGCCCTGCCCCTGCCTCGGCGCGAGCTGGAGCTAAGAGAGAAGTTTCATGGCCCTCTCTCTCTCTCTCGTATAACTTCGTATAATGTATGCTATACGAAGTTATTACGCTTCATTTGAAGCCAGTCCAGTGTGTGGACCAGATGTGCTTCATTCTTGAAGCCTCTGTCTAACATGATTGATCCTGAAGACTATTGCAAAACAATCCTTGCACATTACTTCCTCACACTGTCACACTCATGTCTCGATTTTGGTTCTCACTCCAACTACAGAGCTGATGAGAAACAGAATATATATTATGATGATGGCAATAGTTTTTCTTGCCTTCCATGGTCTTTATATGCCCCCTCTTGTTTTCGTTCCCTGGAATTAGTTGATGAGTGGTCGCTTTAGTGAAGCCCATCTCTCTGGCTTCCACTATGTTGTGGTCTGCAGTTTGCATGGCACATAGCGCATGTTATTACAGGTGCTGTGCCTTTAAGGACCTTCTCACTTTACAGTGCTTACTGAGTCCTTGTGTCACCATCTTTGCCACCAGCTATCTGTAGTGGTTGGTCAATCACCTCAAGCTTGTGTGTTCATGGGAGGATTAATTCACTGGTTTAACTCCCACTCCATTTTCTCCTTTCAAGTTGAGATTCTGTTCCTGATTAGCCAATCAAGGTGACTGGTTTTAGTACTCACATGCATCAGTTATTTCCATCATCCTTGCTTGTCTGCATGTAGTTAAGCTTTCAGAGTTTGAACAGTGCCCTGTGGCTTGCATCGCACATGCATACATGGCCCCCCGGGCCGGCGCTGGTTTGGTACAAAGCTCACATTGCACATGCAGGGCCTGTGGGTGGTCACCCTCCCTGTTCATTGTCATGCGATCATGTACCTTACCATACGAACTACATGACACCTCGCTCTCATGAGCAGAGCATCCTGCAAATTTTCCTTTTGCTGGCTTGGAGCCTTGGACAAGGCCCCGTGATCTTATCACTCTGGTCTGAACAGCTTTCATGAGAAGCTTTCTTCGTCATCTCATCCGACATGCCCACCTGGGATTGCAGCCATCCTTTAGAGTCACAATTTGCAGTATATAGCTTACCTCGTATAACTTCGTATAATGTATGCTATACGAAGTTATTACGTGAGCCGCAGCCGCGAGGTCACCCACGCGATCAGCTCCTCCTCCGTGAGGTTGAGCCTCGCTCCCGGGCCAGAGCCGCTGAGATCATGGCGCTCCTCAGTCGCCTTGAGTCGGCCGATCAGCTCCTCGACAGAGAGCTCGCTCAGATCGAGTAGAGCCTCAATCGAAATCGCCACCTGCATGTACCTTGAGGGAAGCGCCTGAATAAACTTCCTCACGATCTCCTCTTCCGTGTACCTGTCGCCGAGCATCGCCAGCTGATTGGCGATGCCGTTGATGCGAATGCCGAATTCGTCGACCGTCTCCCCATCCTTGAACTTGAGGCCGTCGAATTCGTGACACAGAGTGTTCGCCTTGGCCTTGCGGACGCGATCGACACCCACGTACATGGTCTTGATTGCGTCCTACGCGATCTTGGCGCTGGACTTCCCGGCGATCATCCCTGTCATGTCCGATGGCACTGCCTTCGCGATGGCCTCGAGGGCCATCTGATCTTCGACGTGGTCGTCGGTTCCCATGTTCACGGCCACCCACAAGCCCCTCGCCTGCAGCATGACACGCATCAACGCGGACCAGTCGGGGTAGTTGGATTTCGTCAGCACCGGGTACGCGCCGCCGCTCCCCGCCTCCTTAACGATGCGGTGGATCACGAGCCCGCCCGACCCGCCGCCATTGCCGCCGCTGCCTCCTGCCGGCGTGCTCTCCCCCCGAGAGCGTTGCGGCGGCGTTTCGGATCGACAACGCGGCATGAGTGCCCACTGGACGGCGCAATCGTGATTCCAGGCGACATAGCCAGCTCTGATACCAATTGTTCCGACCTCCGGCTCCACCCACTGGAGCTGCACCTCCTTCGCCGGAGACGAAGAAGATAACCTAAACACGAACACACACGAGCAGAGTAGGAAAAACAGAGAGCACACGATTCTATTAATCGACTCAATAGGCAAACAAACAGAAGTGAATCGTGGCCACTCCGCCACCTCGCCCGAGCTTCACGCCATGCCCTTCCTCAAGACGTGCCATCCCACATCTCTCGCCGTCTCGCGCATGCCACAAGACCCGTGCGGCCAAAACAGAAAGAACTCCCGTGCAAACGCAGCGCGCGTCGAGCTGACACAACGTCCGGCCCAGAGCTAACCCGCTGAGCACACTTCTACAGAGCACACTATTTGAATGAAAGAATTGAAACTCTCGAGGAGCAAACCTTAATTCTTATGTTCATTATGAATTTATCCTATATTCCAATATATACTCTGAAGTTGCAGTCAATATTTGAATTATATGAACTATGAATATTGCCATTGCCTGATTGCAACTATGAATAGAACTAATGTAGTGCCCTATGGAGTATGAATTATTGGTAGTTTAGCAAATCCAATAGAATTTTAAGAGACGACATAAAATTCTATGGGTCTTACATCAGCACTTAAAGAAGCATTGTTTTACCCGGAATTCATTTGAACTCTCTTATATTTGAAAGACATCCATGCCGACGGTTTTCGTGTTGAGACCAATGAAGAATGGCAAAAGAATTGTCATGCATTGTGAAGCATGATGGATGTGAATAATGAATATTAGAATTCCCCTTCATTTGAATTTGGGCTATACTACATTAGAATGTATTTAGAAGCTCTAATCTCTTCCATATGGCATTTAAAATTGCCATCTAACTTATAGAAAAGATGAGGTGCAATCAACTCGCAAGGACATAACACTAGTATAAGAATATTCTGAATCATGAACTGGGCACTCTCCTATTAAAGGTTAAGTTGAGATTTATCCTTGCCTATAATGCATTTAGAAGAGGTTTGCGGCCGTATACAGCCCTTGACAAGGGCACTTAACGACATTGTAGTGCTCATAATTGCTTCCTTGTGGTAAGGCATGATTTATTCTCTACACAAACCACATGTTCGTGAAGCTGATCTCGCAGATCATAAGAATTAAAGAATATATTATCTGATCATCACTATGTATTCCAGTAAGAAGGATAATGTTAGTTGTTTGATGACCATTGAACTGTATTGAATACTAAAGAAGAGCACTATATATCTCAAGTCCGAGCGTCATAGACTAGAGATGTCCGGCCGCACTTACTGAGTTGTCATATATTGAATAAAGAAATAGAAGCCCAATAAGCAGCCCTCATAAATTAATGCAAGGGACACGTAGTCCCACAACATCCAACTAGTGCAAAGAAAAAAAATTTCAATATTGAATGCAAGTTTTATGTACCTATACCACACTTGCAATGAATTTAAAAATGACTGAGGATCAATTCCCATCATTAGGGGGAGAATAGAACCCTGAAAGAAAAATATCGGAAAATTATGTGGCTAACCTCAGACACCTCTAATGCATTCCCCCGCATTAGCCGCACTAGTATGGATTTTAAAGCAATAAAGCAATTAGTAAATGAACTACCTAATCATCTTTGGGATTTGAAGGATGTGAGCAAGTCGCATTACTGACAATAATGCACCAAAGAGGGTTGAAATACCATAGAAGTTATTGCTCATTCTGTTCCGAGGCCTCAAAGAAAAGGACATAAAATATGGTTACTCGAATCCCAAGTATCCAGGAACGCTTGGAGAAAAACGGATAAGAAAGCTTACCACAACCTATCACGAAAATGCCCCAAAGGAAATAGAAGGGGAGCTAGTTGAAACCTGGCGCTGGTGAGCAGCCTGCTAGCGAGGCACTCCCAGTTTTGAATTTACCGGTATATGAAGAAAGAATAGGAGAAGAAGCCGAAAGACACGCAAACGAGCGTGCCATAAGGCATGCAAACGAGCGTGTGAATGCGCACATCGGCAACCATCTAAAGGTCCTTGCTCCTGCGATTAGGAAATAGCGGTGCAGTGCAAGTAATAGTGCATGAAGCACCCCATGAAGAAATAGTCACAAATTCTGTGCACTCCGGGGAAATATTAAATAGAATAATAGCCAACGTTGACATATAATTTGCAAAGAATGCCAAAACAATTGAACTAGATCCTGAGCCTGCATCTCTCATTTAGTGTAAGACACGGCTGGATCGGAAAGAATGGAAGAAGGCAATCACCATGAAACTATTCTCTCCGAACAAAGGAGAAGTGCTTAGGCCTATGTGCCGCACATTTTCTCGTGTATGCTCCATGGGTCCTTGTTCGAAAGGAGAAGTGAAGGAAAATGAAGTGGTATGGTACAAAGCAAGGCTGGTAGCACAATGTTTCACTCAGCGTCTTAGCGTTGATTATGAAGAAACTTATTCCCTGGTTATGGGTGATGTAACCTTTAGATATCTTATCTCAATGGCAGTGCTCAACTGAAAGTTGAGAAAGAAAATGAATTGAAAGGATGTTGTAACTGGAAAGAGACTTGCATTGACTTATATATGAAGATACATGAGTATCATTGTCTTGAATCAAGATAGAGCGAATAGAAATCTTATTGTGTAATCCTTTGCATTACCATACCGACTAAACAAAAGAATAAAGCACATACTTGAAGTGTGAGGAAGGAATAAATGGATTTGCCATTGCAGCTTAGGTTAACACCTTGAGCATATGCCAAAATGAATCTCGTTACACCAGTCAACCTACATGTTGATCGTATTGGAAAGGCTTGATTTTGAGGTGTATCCACGAGAACCCAATGGTTGGTCGGTCAATTCTTGCAGGCCTAGACCTATACAGACCTAGGGATGAGGGGAGGATGTGTAGAAACATAAAGTTCTGTATTAGAATTTGAATGGCTCATATACCTCGTGAATAGCATACGACAGTACAATGCATTTGCTGGTTGTACGTTGCAGTTGCCGTTAATTTTATCAACTTGGTATAATGCAGAGCACAAGAAGGACATTTGAAAGAATCAAGGACATCTCTTGATACCTCTGAAGAAAGAGAAATCTTGAAATGAAATAATCAAGATATGAAGATGAATATGTTTCCTATGTGGTAAGAATTAAAATTAAGTAGAAGTCGTCAAAGCAGACTCTTTTGTCAATGTCGACAAACCACTCGAAAATCATTGCATTGAATGAAGCCTATTATGAATATGCATGGCTTTGAAGAAGGTCATTCCACATTTTCAGTCATGTAGATTGTACGTTGAATGAACCTCTACTATCATTTATGAAAATAATGAGGCATGTGTTGCACAATTGCAGACTGGATATGTGAAGGAAAATCTATTAAGTGTATAAACACCAAGAAAAGAATAAGTTTTCTGCATATTAAGTCAATTGAGAATATAGCAGACTTATTTAATAAGTCACTCTCTGCATCTACCTTTGAAAGATGTTGGACCAAGCCGAAACCCTAGCCGTCAAGCATAAATAGGAGATGATCCCATCTATTATATATCCATGAAAAATTAAGCAATAAAGAATACTTCCTCTCCTACATCTCTATGTTCATCTGTGTTTGTTTTTCGTCGTCTACGATCTACGCACTACTAGGCAACCTCGGACTAAACTCGGTAGCGTGGTTGTCTAACATTGTCCATCCATTTCGCCTCTCCTATATATCAGTCCGTAGAAGAAGCGACTGTGGTACTGTTGGACAGGTACCTTTTTAGGGGAAGTTTTTATCCTTGCATATCACCACCACACGGTGTGTGATATTGTAGCTACGTACTCCCTCCGTTTTTTTTACGCCTTTGACTTTTTGGCACGTCTTTAACCATTCGTCTTATTCAAAAATTTAGTACAAAAATGTAAAAAAAAAAAGACATATTTAAAGTACCTCTATTGATAAAACAAATCACAACAAAAAAATGATATTTACAAAAATAATTTAAATAATACGAATGGTCAAAGGCGTATCGAAAAGTCAAAGGTGTCAAACAAAAAAATCCGGAGGTAGTACCTCTATGCACTTATCCTCTTAAGCCCCCTAATATTTGAGAAACTGCCAAATTGAGCACGTATTTCTTTAACCTGCCACACAAACGTTTTACGTGTTCAAGTTATGATAGTCGTTACCCATTCTACTCTTTTGCGCATTCTTCAAAGCTCCAATTTCACCCTCTCCATTTCTCTATCACTCGTTCTCCTCACCCTCTCCACCAAACACAAAAACAGCCTCTGCCGATGCCGTCTATTATTTAAATGTTGATATTTGCCTTTGAAAGTACAAATAAATTCAATCAAAATTTTCCAATAGCTATATCTGATATTGAATACGTTTATGTATATATAACACATCTTTTCTATCATATCAAATATTTTCATGATGTATAGAGAGCTTGTTCAAAATTGCTCAAGCTTATTTGGCTGAGAGCAAATTTAGATTTTCTGATCCGGTTTTCTCTAAAAGCTCTCCAATTAACATAAACGAATTGGCTCATCTTCGAGAAAGAAAATTTATGAAGCTTCTAAAGTCCATCTCAACATTTAGCTAATTTTATCTCATATAGCTCATTCATTTAGTTCAGCCATTGCGAACATGCCAACAAGCGTCCTATATATCTTTGACAATTCTTACAAATTTTTTGCTTGGAACTGTCATGAAATTTGCAATATTTGTCATTTTTAAACACAATATGGACTCTAAATAACGACTATCAGAGTACCGGTAATAGTCTTTGTAATGTTCAGTGGCCTTTGGCCCATAGGCTGGTCCAGCCCACTCCAGTGCTTAAAAGACCTATAGAGAGAGAGAGAGAGAGTTTCTCCCGTACTCCTCTCCCTCTCCTGTTAGCCACCGCCTCAGGCTCTGCTTCTGCCGTTGTGCCCTCCTACTGCCGACGCCTTGCCTTGAGGTGCAGCCACTGCTGGTTGTGGTCAGGAGCAAGGAGAGGGAAGAGGTAGAGGAGAGGAGGAAGAAGAAGAAAGAAGAAGGGGAAGGTAAGAAAGGGGAGTTAGGGTTTATTCCAATTCCCGTTATTTGCGTCAATTGAGTCTTCGGTAGTGATATTCCTTGTTTTCTCATGATTTCCCCATAGTTTGATATGGTTTTCGTGGAGTATTGGTGGTAGATATGGGGAGAGGTTTTTATAGATCGATTTGGTACAGCAGTGGCTTTGTCCCTTAAATTGAAACATTTACGTTGAGAATTGGACTTTGGCCATAGTACGGAAGTTGTAGGTATATATCGAATTATCTTTCCGTAGAGTCCAAGAACGCAAAATTCGGACTTACGGTTTGGCCGTTATGGTCGTTTTAAGCTGCTGTCCAGATTGTAATTTATAGGAATTTCGAGTTTTAGAAACCGTTGCTAAGAGAGGTTAGCTAGTTCTAGATGGTCATGAGATGGTGCTAGTTGGTAACTATCTCCCTCGCTTGCTCGAGTGTTTATTTGGGGAGTTTTATTGTAGGGAATGCCTCTTCGGGGTCGATTCTACCTACAACTCACTCGGCATTGTTTGGCAGAAGAGGCAAGTGCATATTACATTGTTGGTGATCCTTCTGGGGTACACCATATGTTTGAAATGCTTACTTACGTTTTTATGCTGATGATGTATTAATGGTGTGAGGTGGTATGATGGTAAGTAATTCATAATGACTAAACCATGCATTTGCATCTATGAGCATGATGATGGCATGAAAGACCTACTTCGGTAGGCACCCCCACGGGATGGCGGGGTAGACTCGCTTCGGCGGTCAACCTCCATGGGATGGAGTGTAGGGTGTGACACAGACGGGTGTACACTCAGCGGTACCGGTATACGCATATGAAAATGAGCATTAGCATATGCATTGCATGATTGCATAACAAGTTATGAAGAAGATATGATATGACGTCTTACACTATTTTAGATAAGGATATGATCTGCCCTATTTTATGTACTTGCTGAGTTTTGTACTCACTCTTGCTTTCTATATTTTTTTAGGTGACCATTGAAGCATGCATGGGATGGCCGTAGTCCACTATTGCCACACGCACGTTAAACTACACATTCAATTCCTGAGTGATTCAAATAAATTTAGTTGCATGTTATTAGAGTTTGGAGAAGTTTCTTTTCCTTTCGTTTGTTAAATTTTAACTTGGTTCATTATTGTTTAGTGTCAACTAAAGTTAATGCTTGGATGGTATCTTAATTACGCTTAAAGGATTCAAGATAGTTTTGTTTTAAATTGGTGTGATGTCTTATTGTCATGAAATTATGAATCCTCTGTGTAAAAGTGACCGGTTTATAGGGGATATGCTGTCGAAATTTTCTATGAGGTATTGTTTTGTATGCTGTGTCCGTAGCACTTGAGCCTTGTTAGGTTGGGGTGTTACAGTACTCCTACTCTTATTTCCTCCCCATTCTACTTACCTAAAATTATTGTGGCAACTCCACTTAAACATCCATCCAACTCTTTCAGTGTGTCTTATTTAGCCCTTTGAAAAGTCCTCCAAACTTCTTGCACCTCCCTCGTAGCAACCTATTAAGAGCATGGCGCCTTAAAAAATATTTGTGGCGATGGTCAAAGCCTTATGGACAAACCTTCCACAAAGAGGCCTTCAAAGAGTATTTTTCAAAGTAAAAGGGGAGCATTTGATCAACCACAAAAAAACTACCCATGGTCAAGCTTTGCGTCAAATATAATTAATTCCCTCTCGCTCAAATCTGTGGTTATCTTGTGCTTCTAGTTTAATCTTTTTTTATCGACCATTTATAAAAAATTAGGTTGTATATTTGCTGGGTGTTTTTGAGATTAAAAATGCCAAAATGTTTAAATTGAATAGACATGTGATCGAATGATAATTAAACACATTAATATGTCGCATTACATGCCACATTACACATAATCATATTTTTTGCTATTATGCACTACAGGACTCTATAGCAGTGTCGGCGGCTAAAGCCCCCGACACAGGTCAAAATACTGCTGACATTGACCGACAAAAGTTCGCCGACCCTGCTTGGCCGACATAGCTGCATTTTGTCGGCGGCCCCGCCGACAAAACTGAAACTTGGGGCAGGGCTCCCGTGCAGTTGGTCTATGTCAGCGGCTTAGCAGTCGACATTGCCTTTGGCAAACGGCCTGATCCTATCACGGCGCTCTGACTTGTGGGGTCCATGTCACGAGCGAGAAGGCGACACGTGTCTAAAGCTATGTCGGCGGCCAGATGAAAAACCGCGGACACAGATCCTTCCTGGTGAGCTCTCAGGCCCCTCTGACACAAATATATGTCGACGGCATTTAGTTCGGCTGCATATATTTAGGCCGCCCACATTGCCCTTGGTCTGTGTCGGCGGCTCAAATATGGCCACCGACACTGTTATATTTGTAGCAGCAAATATTGCTGTCAATTTAACCTGCAAATTCAACCTGCAAAATAACTCAATTCCCAGCATACATCCAATTCCCAATTCACACATTCACATCCACACATATTTAAAAGCTCGCCACCACGATTTCGAGCCCAAATACAACCACATCATCGCAAAATACTAAATAATCGATAAATACAGCCACATCATCGCAAAACACTAAATCATCGATCCACACATATTTACAAGTCATATGTTGTCACTAGAGCACAAACAAAGTCCACATACAAGGCACATAGTTCGAATAGATAGAAAGTATGCAAAGAATGGAATTAAGACCCTAACTACATCTCGTGCGGGCCGCCGCCACTCAAGTCGTAGTCGGGGTCAGGATTGAGGATGTGGGTCAGGATTGAGGATGTTAGTGACAAATTGTTCCAGCAGAGATCCCGTACCACTGTCAACATCCCCCTGTGAAGCAATCACCGCCGGCGCAGCCGTACCCGAGCCGGACGCCTCGAAAAGAAGATGAAATGTCATATTTGTATAATTAGAGGCATTGCATTATTTGGATGAAATGACATGGTTGTAAAATTAGAGACAATTCACTATATGTGGATACAAAATTAGACAAAATAACATGGATCAAACAACATGGTCGCAAACTTACCCTCGGTGAAGGCCTCGGTGTAGGTGGAAAGTACGCCATCGGGAATTATGGTGGTGGCACGAAAGCAGGAGCAAAAGTAGGGGCAAACTATGTGGCTAGGCCCCCTGCGTCTGCGTCATCGCCGCAGGCATCTACGGCCTGCTGGAACCCATACTGATCAATAGGAGCGGTTAGCAAATGAACTTAGCTGGAATGAAAAATTTGCGAGCAATGCATGTGTAAATACCTGTTGGTACAGCCGCGGGAGGAGCAGGTTCTGTTCTTGGATGGCCTTCACATTTTCCATGGCCGCATGCCGCTCCCTTCGCTCCTCCTCTCGCTCCCTTCGCCCCTGCTCTCGCTCCGCATCTCGCTGCGCCTTCTCCTCTCGAAGCTGCTGGTTTTATTCTTCCAATTCAGCGATGTGCTTGTTATGAGCCGCGGAGGCCTGTCATCGACGTCTCCTGACCTCTAGCTTGTACGCGTCGGGCGGCACGACGGCGTTCATACCGCCGTACCTGCCGTGAGCCCGCCCACCAAACTGGTCTTACAGGAGCACAGGGTCAACCGACATCTCCTCGGGGTTAACTTCTTCCCCGTGCTTCTCCCTCAAGGCCCCAGTGTATGTATCCTGCCAACAATTGAGATGTGTGATATTTGTTCGAAAATGACGGTTGTCTAAAGAATTAAAATAACAAGTTTTAAGCACTTACAATCAGCTCCTGAGCAGGCGCCGGCATCGGTGGCTGGGTCCCGTCTGGCCGCACACGGGGCGTGTGTGCAACCCTCCAAACCGCGAATCCCGAGGGTTCAACCCCCATTTGGTACTCCTGCGTGGAACTAAATAATGATCTAATTAGATATAGTTATGAAATGTAATTACTTGTAGGGGATAAAAGATAAGTGTGCTTACTAGGTCTTGTGCCACGTGACCCATGCCGAGGCCTCCCATGTAAGTGTTGCACAAACCTATGCCGGCATCCCTGTTTTCCCTGCTTCTCTTAGACATGTCGATCCACTCCTGGGACGCCCACATGCTACACAGGTCCTTCCAAGCATGTGTACATATGTCCATCCAGTTTGGACGCCATGGGATGTACTGGTCTGCAGTGAGGTACTCCCGACCTGCTGCTTTCCTAGTCATTTTTCTGCCCCTCTTGCGGTAGTGCTTCATCACCGCATCTACACGGGCAAGCCTGAGGGCCTCCTTCACGAGCTAGGTAGCCATCCTGTCGATGACTACCCGAGCCCAGGTGTAGTCCTCGCCAGGGGGAAGCTGGTACCTCATCTGAAACAAAAGAGACGCATGATTAAATAAATGCATGCATGCGTAAAGGTATAAACACGGGACATCGACATTAATAAATGAAATTTGACATTTTAGTATTTTACACAGAACTCGTCGACGACTGCCTCGGCGACAGTTCATCCATCCTGGTACCCCATGTGCTCGTAGTTGGCCCAACTTAGCGTGGGGCGTTTATTCCCGCTCTCGCCAACTCGCCCGAGGTAGAGCGACCTGATAAGCACACCAAGTTGTTTTTCCGGCTCAGACGCAGCCCCCTTGTTTTCGCAAACCAACCCATTGCATATAAAATACATTGAAATGAAATGCATCGAAATGAAATACATCGAAATAAAAAGATTTGTGGTTAACACACATACCTATCTCCCATTATAATGTGTACGATGGCCCTCTTATCTAGTGAATTGGGGGCTTTCGACAATTTGTTTCGCCCCCGAAATCTCTTGGAGCTAGAGGACTCTGCTCCAGAGTCAAGAGCCTCCCACTCATCCTCGGCCACCTCCTCGTAGCCCCCCTCCTCCTCCTCCTCCAGCAATGCCCGCCAGTCCAGCTCCTTGTCGGTCTCTGAACCCGACTCCTCCAGCCCACTCCCTCCAAGCTTCTCTCATCCACGTAGTCCTCTGGAAAACCCGCATTGTCGTCATCGGGCACCAGAACGAGGGGCCTCCTCCGGCTAGTACCTGTTGTGGGCACCTCCGCACCCTCCTGCTGTGAGGCGGTGGCCGACACCTCGTCAAGCTGCTGCTGTGGGTCGGTGGCAGCCACCTCAGCATGCTCCTCCTGCTGTGGGTCGACGGCTGCCACCTCGGCAGGATCCTGCTTTCGACTCCTCGTGCCCCTCCTCCAGAAGACTTTCTTCCGCCCCGCCCGCACCTTCTCCTAAGCTTTCGTCATAGGACCTGTCATCCTGCAAATGTCAAAGATATAAATGTATTAGACTCTTAGTTAAAGATATAAATGTACAAAACAAAGAATTGAAGTAAATGACAGATATAAATATACAAAACCAGATATTGAATGCCTTAAAAATCTTCGGCTTCATCTTCCTCTTCCTCTTCCTCTTCCTTCTCCTCTTCCTCCTCCTCTTCCTCTTTCTCATTGTCCTCTTCGGTTTCTCCCTCTTTTCCATGCTCTTCCTTTTCATTTCCTTCTACTTCCTCATCTGGTTCTACTAGCACATCCCCAATATCAACGTGCAACTCCCCTAATAATTCTTGTTCTTGGAATGGTTCGACGTCTAGGTTCGGCTCGTAGTCTTCTTCCGTGAGATCGTGCAATCCACCAACTAGATGACATTTATGGACAATCCATCAATTTTTTTATTTGGGGTGGGCATACGGCAGATAGAACACTAGCTCAAATTGTTCGGAGAGAATGAACACGTCTGTCCTTTGATAAAGGTGCTTATGGTTGATTTTAACTAGTCCTAATTCGAGAGTACGCCGCACCCCACTCTCCGGATCGAACCATCTGCACCAGAACAACACGAGCGAAAGTTGGTTGTTGCCTTCATAACATATTTCGAGGATCTCCTTAATAACCAAATAGTACTCTACATCTGGACCACCAAGGGCGTCTGCGATATAACTCACGACGCCGCTATTCACTGTGCTTGCATTTGGACGGGCTGACTCGGCCGCTTCGGACCGATATCGATATCCATGGCAATCTAGCATCTACGAACCTTAATTCTACGACTGCATCCACGTGATATTTGTCGGAGATCATTGTGGATGCTAGAATGTCTTTGACACTGCAGGACAAGCATGCACAAAAAGATTCATTCAAACATGTACTGTTGGGTTATGATGGTTCGGTCCACGCCCTCGTCGTTTGAGGTTGTCAATTTGTTTCCCCGAGGGCTGACCTGGTTTTCTCCACTCTTCTTGAATAAATTGACTACAAGTGTAGGTGTTTCAATAGTTAATTTGAAATATAACTATGTGTTTATACATTAATTAAGAAATTTCTTCACTTACTCGATGTACACGTTTATTTCATCTATGTTGTTGTACACATACAGCTGGATCATAATTTTTTCATCTTCACCCAATTGACGCGTTGTGCTTTTGCCAACGTTACGTCCAACTTGATCATTGGACATGTCAAGATCGGAATTACTTATACGCCGTGCCTTTTTATACATCGGTTGTGACACATGGACCTTGCTCTATGTCGCAAAGTACTATTCCGTGAAGTATGCGATTTTCTGGGTGATCCAAGCTTCAGCAATACTTCCTTCAACTCGTGCTTTGTTCTTTACTTTCAATCTAAAATTTTTCATCATCCGTTCAACAGGATACATCCACCTGTACTGTGCTGGTCCCCCTACTTTTGCTTCGTATGGCAAGTGCACCAATAGATGTTGCATGCAATTGAAAAAACCAGAAACATATAGCTTCTTGAGCTTTGTGACAATAACAACGATCTCCTTCTCCAATTCCTCCATCCTCGAGGCGGATATCTCTTTGGCACATAGCTCTCTATAGAAAAAGCTCATCTCCGACATAGTTCTCCAAATAGCGTCGTCAACATATCCACGCCATACAACGGGAATAAACGCTCTATGAAGACTTTTTAGTCGTGGGGCTTCATTCCATTTAACTTACATTGGTCTATACTAACGGCATGATGAAGGCTCGTCGCATAACCATCTGGGAATTTCAACTTTTCCTTCATCCACACTAGGATCTTCCTTACTTGGCCACGTGTCAGGCAGTACTTTGCCCTAGGTTTCATCCCATTTTCATTGAGGTTCATCTCTGATCGATCGCATATCACAACACAGTCCAACCGATGTTTTGTGTTATCTCTAGTTTTATGTTGGATGTCCCACTTCGTGTTGACTAAGGCCACACACATATTCTTCTCCTGGTGCATCAGATCGAGGTTGTGAGGCTGCTTCAGGTCTGTTGTGCGTAAGGAAGGTTATAGATACTGCACTTATGAGTCCAATGGTGCACCTTTCCATAGTCTTCGTCATCGTAACCCTTCTTTGCCAAACCTTCATGTCATTTTATGATATCCTCTACTTCGAACAGTTGTGGTGGTTGTTGGTTCCTAATAGTCTTGCCTTTACGAAACGCTTTTCTTTCATTCCTAAATGGGTGATTGAGCGGAAGAAACCGATGGTGATAGTCGAACCAACAAGCCTTGCCCCCCCGTTTTCAATTTGAATGCATCAGTGTTACACAAGCATTTAGGGCACGACAAGGTTCCATGTGTGCTCCACCTCGAAAACATACCATAGGCCGGAAAGTTATGAATTGACCACAGGTAGGCGGCTCGCATCCTAAAGTTTTGGCCCTTGTAGCTATCATGTGTCAAGACCCCTTTGGTCCACATGTCACTCAGCTCTTCTACAAGTAGTTGCATGAATAAGTCTAAATTTTTTCCAGGAGACTTAGACCCGGGTATGATAACAGAAAGAAACATGCACTCTTCCTTCAGGCAAAGTTAAGGTGGAAGGTTGTACAGGATGGCAAATACTGGCCAGCAAGAGTACGGGTGCGAGGTCATATTGAATGGTGTGAACCCATCAGTGGATAGACCAATGCGCACATTTTTGGGAACGGCTGCAAATTCAGGATGTTGCTGGTCAAAATGCCTCTAGGCTTCTACATCTGACGGATGAATCATCATGCCTTCCTTTCTACGTTTGTCGTCTTTGTGCCACCTCATGTGCCTACCGTGGACTTGGACATGTACAGACATTGCAGGCGTTGAGAGATGGGAAAGAAACTGAAGGTTTTCTGAGTAACCGTTGTTTGTCTGTCTACACCATCTTGTCCTTTAACTAGTACATACCGACTCTCACCGCAATGCTTACAATGAGTCAGACCAGAATCGGTCTTCCGGTAAAGCATGCAGAACTTTGGACAGTAGTCTATCCTCTCGTACGGCATGCCTAACACGCTAAGAAGCTTCTTCGACCCATACAGATTTGGAGTCATCTCATGTCCAACCGAAAGTAGGCTGTCCAACAGTTTACACAGGTCGTTGAAGCAATAGGCTGAGAGGTTTGTATTTTGTCTTAACGGCCATTAGACGCGACACCGCCGACAGCACGGTCTCATCGGTTCGCTCATGGAGCGGCTTTTTGATGGACTCAAGGAGTTCCTTGAATTTCTGTGCAAGTGGCTCAGACTCTTCCTCAGTAGAGAGATCGAAAGCCCTACCCACATCATCCGTTATCTCGTCCAACCTGTCGACCTCAACTTCGTCGTAGCCCTCCCCAAAATCCACAGGGCTAGGCACCGGCGCCGGACGCTTCCTCTCTCCATGATATACCCATACAATATAGTTTGCCATGAAGCCATGCCTACGGATGTGCACGCTAATTTCCCTCTTCGACCTCTTCTCCGTGTTCGAGCAAACCGCGTAAGGACAATGAACTTTTGCTATGTTAGGGTTGGGGAATCTTCGAAAAGCTTCTTCGACGAATTCTTCTGCCTTGTCGAACTACTCGTCTGTGTGCTGCCCAGACCTCATCCATCCATCGTACATCCACCTTCGATCTTCCATCGCTTAATCACTATATGTACAGTCATACATGTTTTTAAATTCTAGGTCTATACATTTATTGAACAATTACAACAAGTCAACAGATTACACCAAGAAGATGAACATATATATATTATGTTGCTACCTATAGGTCCACCGCAGGATAAAAACGGTCCATGTCTAGCTAAATAGGAGGGCTTACCCACCAACGGATATTGGTATGAGTATGGTGGTCATGGCCACGGGAGGTGCACAGGTCAAAATTCCGGCAGCATAACCCCGCAATCCCCCCAGTGCAACGACGGGTACGGTGTACTGCTTATGTTATACACTAGGAGGATGACAGGGTTACGCCGCCAAAATCCCGGCCCATGCACCTCCCACGGCCACGAACGCCATACTCATACCAACATCCGTGGGCTGTCCAAAACATGGACAGCTCGGGAGCACAACATACTTCGTAAACGGAACACAACGAATCACCGTCCGCGTTCCTTACGAAAATTTGTTGCGCCACCAAACAGGTTTGACTATGGTTCCGTACATGCTACGACGTCAAAATTAATTAACAAGTACTAATCAACTAAAATCACGTCTAACTGTCGTATTCCTTAATTAATTATAAGCACTAATGTCGTCGACACACAAAATGCCGACGACATAGCTACCACATACAAAAAAAAGGTTGGGATTACCTCGGGTTGGGGGTGCCGACGGGAGGCAGTGGTGGAAGGAGGGGTTCAGGGGCGGCGGCGGTGCGGCGAGAGCGGCGGCCGATGGGGGAGAGAGGAGGAGAAAAGGCGGCTCGGGGAGGGGGCAAATGAGAACCCGGTGGATCAGTGTTCGTAATAACTTCGTATAGCATACATTATACGAAGTTATACGAGGAGGTGCGGCAACGGCGGCGGCTCGGGGAGGGAGGACGAGGCGCGTGGTGGGGGCGGCGGCGCGGTGATGCGGGGGACGGCGGCGGCGCGGTTCGGCGCGGGCGGCGGCGGCGCGGGGCTTTGGCTCGGGCGTTAAGTGCATGCTACGACACTTAGCGCACGGGCCACTTCTTTTTATTAACGGAAAGGCAATGTCGGCGGCCAAAGTCGCTGACATTGCTTAAAATGCCGCCGACACTACTTAACATAACATCTATATAATTTGTGGGACCCACTCGACAGTGAAATAGGTCAGTATCGGTGGCGAAGAACTTGGCCGCCGATATAGACACATCTGTCTCGGCGGCACAGAAGCGGCCGCCGACATTGCTACACCAGTGTCGGCGGCCAAGGCATCAGCCGCCGATACAGACCATCCCCCCTCAAGCCCGCCTTCTCTCCGGCCATGCCTTGGGCCCACGGGGTCTAGGCTACGTGCCAAGTGGCTTGCTAGGTCATGCTATTGGCATGAGACCTCATTGGACCGGGGAGTGCCGTCTCGGCTCGAGCTCTACGGCGAGTTCCTTTGGAACCGGCTCGATGGTCTTATGGTTCCAAAGGAACTCGCCGTAGAGGTCAACTCGAGACAGCACTCCCTGGTCCAATGAGGCCTCATGCCAATAGCATGACCTAGGAAGCCACTTGGCACCTAGCCTAGACCCCGTGGGCCTGGGGGAGTACCGGAGAGAAGGCGGGCTTGAGGACAGAGGGTCTGTGTCGGCGATCAATGTTTTGGCCGCCGTGATAGACACATCAGTATCGGCGGCCATAGCTCTTGCCACCTACATTGGGTGCGTCTATGTCGGCGGTCAAAGCATTGGCTGCCGATACGGACCCTCTCCCCTAAAGCCCGTCATCTCCCCGGCCCTTCCTCGGGCCCACGGGGTCTATGCTAGGTGCCAAATGCCTTCCTAGGTCATGTAATTGGCATGAGTCCTCATTGGCCCGGGGAGTAACGTCTCGGCTCGAGCTCTGCGGTGAGTTTCTTTCGAACCCTCATGTCGTATCGGCTTTCGAGCTCGATCGGCTAACGGTTCCAAAGGAACTCGCCGTAGAGTTCGACCCGAGACGACACTCCCTGGACCAATGAGGCCTCATGCCAATAGCACGTGGAACCTAACCTAGACCCTGTGGGCCCAGGGAGGGCTGGAGAGAAGGCCGGCTTGAGGGGGGAGGTTCTGTGTCTGCGGCCAATGCTTTGGCCGCCGTTATAGACACATCTGTCTCGGTGTTAACTTCTCTGGCCGCCAACATTGGGTCCCTCCATGTCGGCGATCAAAGCCGTGGCCGCCGACACTGATTGTGTCCTGAATATTAATAAAAGTTTGCAGCTATCATATGTTGAATAAAAACTTCTGGTCACCTGGTTATCAGCGCGCGGCGCGACGCGGGCACCCACAGGTCTTGGGTTCGAGCCCCGCTGCGCCCCCTGATATTTATTTTTATCAGTGTTAGCGGCCTTTTATATGCCACCGACACAGCTGGTGTCTATCGCTCCCTAGCAGCTAAGCTACTGCCCCCCATGTCAGCGACGTCACCTTACTGACGTGTGGGACCGCTTTAACTTCGTCCCGTTCAACCAGTTATTTTTCCGTCTTGGGGAGGGGCAATGTCGGGGGCTTTGGTTTGGCCGCCGACATAGACTAATGGGCGGGCTCCAAATTTGAATTTTCATCCTGGGGGCGGGAGGGGCCTGATCCTTCGTCGGCAAACTCGATTTGGCCGCCGACATTACTCTCACTGTGTCGGCGGTTTAGGTTGTGCCGCCGAAATTGGTTGGTCATGCACTGGGAGGGAGAGGCTCTGCGGAGAAAAGCGTCTGAAGTTGCACGACGAGGTCATCGACGCCACGGTCAGGGGAGAGACCGAGGCGACGAGTGAGCAACCCCTGAGCCTGACGGATGGCAGGTACCGAAGAGGATCCCACCAGGGCGAGGGTGGGGCGGGAGGACGCAAGTCTAGGGCTGCGTCAGATCAAGGTGGGCTACTTAGGGCGGGGGCACCTAAGCGGTGGAGCGGAGATCAGTGGAGCCGAGGCGGTTACAGTGGACGAGGCGATGAAGCTCTGCACCGAGGACGGGGGGTGTATCACGGTAGGAGTAGAGGTTGACCCCACCAGCCAGAATTGCATCTCTTGGTGGGATTGAGGGGGGAGGACAAAGGCCGGCAGGGGGGAGGGGGTGTGGACTGGGCAGGCGACAGCAGAGACGGGCTCGGCCTACGAGCCACCACAGTCGGTGAGAGGGAGTGGGCCGTCCCCGTAAGAGCGGCAGCCGAAAGCGGCCTAGCAGGGAGGCCCCCTGCCCAGAGAAGAGGCCAGCGGCTGGGCTGGGCGACAGCACGCGAGCGAGGCCAGGTGGACGGGCGCCCCGTCAGCCACGGTGGGCCCTTCCAACGCTCGTGGGAAGTGGCCGTTGCCTGGGGTCAACGCCACGCTGACTGAGGGGGGCAGAATAGCCGAGACGACCAAGCTTGAGCCCTGGCGAAGCAGAGGAGTCACGGGTGGGGCCTCGGGGCCCAAGGCCGCGCCCACGTTGTTAACGACGGCGGCGAACTCGCCTGCGCCGGAGGAGAGCAGCGGGGTAGAGTGAGCTTGTGGAATGGCAGGGGCGTCGGAGGCGGCGATAGAAATGGGAGGGAGCTCCCTGGTGGCGGTGCCAGAAATAGAGGAGTGCGCTCAGGAGGTGGTGTCCACGGCGGAAAGGGAGAAGGTCCTCTGCCGTGGCAAACAGGATCGGGAGCGGGCATAGTGGTGGTGGTGGGAGCAGATGGAGAGGTGCCCATGGCCGCGGTGGCGGGGAGGCGAGCGACTGTGGGAAGGGAAACCCCTACCGCGAGGAGCGGGAAGCCATCGGCTTGCCGAGGCGGTGAGAGTGGGGGGGGGAGCCCAGTCGGCGGCGGCTTCAATGTTGCTGCCATTGCCATCTGGGCGGTGGTGCGAGGGGAACATGGTGCGCGGAAGGCCGAGGGTGGAGCGGGGGCCAGAGGCGGCGGGACCGAGTCCGGCTACCCGTGATGCCAAACGAGGGGTGGATGGACGACCGGAGCTCCGCCTCCCACCCGCGAGGAGATGGCGGAGTAATCCTCCACCGAGTTTACGTGTAGAAAAAGATGGTGGAGGGAATCAAGCGGCGGCCGTGAAGGGATCTAAGGCCGAGAGGGGGGGTGAATCGGACTATTTTAATTTTATTCGCTTGTTGAACTTGGTCAATTAGTCAAGTTAAATACCCAACTAGCGAATGAGCCCTACACAAGTCTAGTAGCGGAAGTAAACACAAGTGCGAATAATAAAGGAGACAGGAGGGCAAACCGATCTTTTTACCGAGTTCGGTGCAAGCACCTACTCTCGTTGAGGAAGCTCGCCACACAGGAAAGCCCGGGACCCTTTCGTCCCTAATCCTCAATCCACTAGAAGAAGTTCGTTCCCGAACACATCGGAAGGGAACTCCAACTTGTACAAGAATCGGCAGCCTTCACACGCGAAGGACCCCGAAACACCCGACTTCACAGGCGAAGTCGACCTCGAGCACACCGAGGATTTAGCACATCTCCGACGCACTGGAGAAGACGATGCACCGGCTACGCCTAGCCGATGACCACCACGTTGGTGGGTTTGCTTGCGGTTCACGTGTCGATGAAACTTGTGGTGGAGTTGAATCCCGGTGACAAGAAGTCCAAGAGCACAATACCGGAAGCACAACTAGACCACCACCTCTCCCACCATCGAGCTAGTCCAAGAACTCATGGGGAAGGCACAAGAACTTCGGGGATGACCAGAGGAGGCAAAATATGGCTTCTTCTTCTTCCTCTCTTTCTCTCCCTCTCAATCTCAATCTCTCATGTTGGATTTAGGGAGATGAAGGATGAACTAGGGAGGAGCTCTCACTCTCTCAAAGCTTGGGGATGAACAAATGAGCTCGCTCAAGTCTTTCCCATGACATCCCACCTATTTATAGGGTTCAGGCTGGGCCAATGGACGGATGAGATTAATTTGGAACGAGATCAGACGGCTAGCAGTAAATCGACTTAGGCTGGAAGGGCTTATCGGACGCGTCCGACGGGTTTATCGGAAGCCGTCCGATACTCCTCACTGTGCAACTCCGGATCTGGAAAAACGATGCTCACCATGTGTTCGATCGCGAGCGCAGCCGGCATTGGACGCGGCCCGATGACCTGGTCATGACAGGGTGTACCTAGGTTCTTGTCTTGTCTTGTCTTGTGTCTTGTCTTGTGTCTTGTCTTGTCTTGTCTTATGTCTTGTCTTGTGTCTTGTCTTGTCTTTATGTCTTGTCTTATCTTTTGTCTTGTCTTTATGTCTTGTCTTGTGTCTTGTCTTGTCTTTATGTCTTGTCTTGTTCGCACTACAAAATAAAGAAATGTGACTGAACAATACATCAAAGTGCTGCAACGGAACAATAAAAGTGAACAGATTGATAAACAAAGATTATGACCCATGTATGGATAGAAAAGGCAGCAAAAGAGGACAAAGATGAGTGTAAGGCACCGACCGCTATGCTTCGAATTTTATTGGACAATGTATAAACAAAATGTTTATATAATGAATCTTCGTGCTTGCTTCCTTTTATCATGTTCCCTTGTTTAAGTCAGGAAGTTGATCAACAATTTAGAAATAACATACTATAATTTGTAAAGATAAGAAGGCAAATTAATACAACACCATAAAAATGAGAATACGTAAAATATGCGGCGCCTAAAATAATTATCGCAACGCAATCGTAATAACTTCGTATAGCATACATTATACGAAGTTATACGAATGCCTCCCCTGGCTACTCTTTGGCTCATGACTGGCACGTGGGTTCTGGTGAGGGCAAGAAAGAAGGCGGCTCGAGGGATGGTCTATGTCGGCGGCTCGAAGTATAGCCACCGAGACAGACTCTTCCTTCGAACATACAAAACAATGTGGAGCCTACACTAGTTGATTAAAGAACTTTGCTCACTTGGCTATCAGCGCGCGGCGCGGCGTGTGCTCCCTGCAGGTCGCGGGTTCGAGCACCGCCGCGCACCCTGATTTATCTATTTTATCTGTGTCGGCGGCTGTGCTTACGCCGCCGACACAAATGCCTCCCCTGGCTACTCTTTGGCTCGTGACTGGCACGTGGGTCCCGGTGAGGGCAAGAAAGAAGGCGGCTCGAGGGATGGTCTATGTCGGCGGCTCGAGGGATGGTCTATGTCGGCGGCTCGAAGTATAGCCGCCGAGACAGACTCTTCCTTCGAACATACAAAACAATGTGGAGCCTACACTAGTTGATTAAAGAACTTTGCTGACTTGGCTATCAGCGTGCGGCGCGGCATGTGCTCCCTGCAGGTCGTGGGTTCGAGCACCGCCTCGCACCCTGATTTTATCTATTTTATCTGTGTCGACGGCTGTGCTTACGCCGCCGACACAAATGCCTCCCCTAGCTACTCTTTGACCCGTGACTGGCACGTGGGTCCCGGTGAGGGCAAGAGAGAAGGCGGCCTCGCCTGACTGGCACGTGGGTCCACATAAACATCCACCGTTATCGGACCGTCTCTGGAGGTAACAATGTCGGCAGTTATGTTGATGCCGACGACACAAAATATTTGGCGGGAGCAAACTTTTGAACTTCATCGGGCGGGCGGGAGGTGGCTGATTAGTGTCGGCGGCTTATTTCGGACCGCCGAAATAGATTCAGTCTGTGTCGGCTGCTTTACTTAGGCCCCCGACATTGATCTGTCAGCGGCATTTGGCCACCGACACTGAATTTTCTGGCTGCCCACACTGAAAGCGTTTCCTGTAGTGCATGGAAGTCGAGCCGCCGCCATCGGAGGAGATTGATGTCACCCTCTCTGATGAGACGGATGACCACACCGCGTGGTGCGACTTCTATGATCGCACTATAGCGGAGGCATGGGACCTAGAGGAGGAGATGGAAGTCGCCGCCGCAATGACTGAAGCGAATGCCATCGTGTCTACTGGTATCGAAGCTGCTCCCATAGCTGACGCCGCTAAGGACGACTCTTCTGAGACCTGGTAGGTAGGTCTCCCTTTTCTTTTGCTTTTGGTGTTTAGCAAGCCAGCGACGAGCATTAGCTCGATGTGCTAACTACAATCCTTTTGTTATCCCGGCCTAAGAGCCGAAATATATAAATATATGAAGCTATTTCGTCTTGATCTCTGTCTTCATCTTTGAAATTTTTGTCTTGATTCCAACTAATTTTTTGATTCCGGCTGATCTAGCCCTCGAGTGCCGTAAGTTAGATTAGGGTTCTAGCTTGCAGCGCTCAGTTTATCGATATGGGCTTTATTGCGTGGAACGGCCCAATTTGGCTACTGCGCTTCCCAAATTAGACCTAGGCCCAACCTGAAAATGGCACATAGACCTTTAAAACAGGAAACCACTGTTGTTTTGTGTTTGCATCTGTTCTTCCTCCATTGTCATTGCCGCCGTGCTTGGCAATCCCCGCTAGGGTTCCGCCGTGAGTGTAGATCTTGCGGACATTCATCCGTCACACTGTTAGCTGTTCTTGCGCCATGTTGTCTTCTTCCTCATCCGCCTATGAGTCTTCGTGGGTGCCTAGAACAAGGATTGGCAGGGGCAGACGCAGTTCAAAATAGAAGGGGGGCTGATGATAGAGGGAAAATTATTCGTACCCGAACAATGTGTAGCCTATGACGCCGCAGCGCTCATTTTTTTGCCATTATTATTCATGAGAAATGATTTATACACGAAACATAATAGATTAGTGAAAAAGAACTAATAAATAAAAATAATTATAAAATGGACACAATAGAGCATACCAGTTGGTCATTTTGAGGTAGTACCATATGGCTGATGAGGACATCACCCATGCAGATATGATCTGCATTCCTTACTCTACGTTGACTTCATCTACAATTACTATGGTGACTCCATCGGCGTGGATTCATCGACCTCCACCTTGGCCTGATCAATCACATCAGTGGCCTCTTCGGCCTCTGGATATCACGTCATCACCTCTAGCAGTTCGGCCACCACCTTGGCCTCCTCCCTCACATGATGATGCATTCAAGAAAGGTGTTTCTCCATCTACAACATATGCGAAGCTCCCACAAGCCACATCACTCAAAGGCCGGCCCAAAAGAAAGCCCAATTCGTCCACGAGTCCAATTCGGCCACCGAGAGCAGTCCAATTTCAAACGACCATAACCAGATCATACGAAGTCCTTTTTGGACGTTCTTGGTAAGCACGGACAAGCCCTCGACGAGATATTTCCAATGGATCCAGTTCCAGGGCCAAATTCCGTCCGAGTCAACGGGAATCACGAAAACAAAATGACGGACAGAAGCTGTCAGGTGCTGCGTCACCTTAACTTTGGGCCCAAGCCCATGTACCCTTAGGGTTGCATGGGGATGCGTGCCCCAGGTCCCGCACGCCCCCTCTAGCCATCATACATCGTATACTTAGAGCCGTCACACCTCTCGTTCATCCCTGGGTTTTGTTTAGTCTTGTTTTCCACGTTCGTTTGTTGAAACAGCATCGAATTTGCTTGTGTCGGCTAGACTAACCAAATTGAGTTACAGAACCCCAACTTCGTGAGTTATCGATTTGTTTAGCTTGTGTTCTTGCTCGTTTTTCGGTTGCTTGCAGGAATCGTCCTTTGTGGACAGGTCGATCGCGTCTCTGTTTTAGGTCGATAACAATCGTCGTGGTGGGATTTCCAGTTCCTTGCGGGATTGGAAGCCAGATCGTTTAGGTCTCTTCACATCTACTGAAAGTTATCCTCGTCCTCGTCTCACCATAAGATCGGGACCCGCATCCGCTTCTATCAAGTGTTGCAGCCATAATTAATTTCCTTTTCTATTGCTGTCTTGGATTGGAACACACGCCTTAGCACATATACCAAATTCAGCCTGTTTCCTTTTGTGTGCATCTCATCGTAAGAACCAAGGAATTGGTGTCTTGTATTCTTTTCAAATCTGTTGGAACACATCATTAATTGCTGGAATTTTTGTTGCACACGCTTTTCAAATTCCTTGCATGCAGCACGATTGGACAAGTTCACGTTTGAGTTGTACCCAAAAAAAAAGTGAGAAGGTTCTCCCGGTCAAAAACAAATCTAAAAAAAAAGTTATAAAAGAAAAGGCCGGTACTATAAAACAAAAGCCACACCTAAAAATTTGAAAAAAAAAAGAGAAAAGTGAAAAAGAAGCTTGGAGAAAAATCGAGGGATTTCATCTTGGTGTTAAGCAGCTGTTCTGTGACTACGTCTGTGATTAGGCTCATGTCTCTAGCACGGTCTAGCCTAGGACCAGCATTGTACCGCCGTTGAACGCTTATTCAACTTGAATTGACTAGTGTGGTTATAGTTCTTCCTTTTCTACAAATTAAAGCCTGTACAAGCTCCACTATCTACTGGCCAAGCAGGGATGAACTCTAGCTTTTGCTTTGCCACCACGCAAGGTCAAGTTATCACCGACCAGTTGCCGATCGTACCTACTGCTTGATTAGTAAGAACTGGTAAGAGCAAAAGATAAGCTAGAGTATGAGAGATGTAGTGATTTTACCACCTAGTAGTTAATAGGAAAATATACTACTTGTGTATTTTTCTTGTTTTCACTAATAATGATAGGTCACATCTCCCATCGCCAAGTGAAGATTTTTCACCAGCTTCTTCAAATTTGGCATTCCCACATGTCCAAGACGCCTGTGCCAAAGCCATCCAAGCTTGACTTTGGCGAGTAGACATGTCGAGTCACATGTGGGAGGCGACTCAAATTTTTACAAGGAAAAGGTTTTGAAATCGAAAAGCTTTGAAAACCAACTTGTCATTTTCATCCAAAAACCTCATTTCCTCGGGTGAGACATGACAATGGAAGCCCAGATCAATCAATTGGGCCACGAAGATCAAATTATAATTTAGAGGCTCAACAAGCAAGACATTGTCAATTGAAAGCTCTGGAGAAATGATACCTTGCCTGTACTAACCACTCGACTTTTGCTACCATCTCCGAATGTGACCTTCTTTGGAAAGCTCCCTTCTTCCCCGAGTGAGGTGAATAGCCGAGGGTTGCTGGTCATGTGTTGTGTGCATCCGTTGTCCATCACCCAATGGCCAATGCTAGCCTCTGCTCCGGTAGTTCACCTGCACTCACCACAACACAAGCAAGTCATTTTGATGACTCAGGAACCCATTTAATGGGTCCCCGAGGGTTAGTCTTTGCAACACCAAAAGCATCGATCAAGTCTTTCCTAACCCACACTTGTGCTCTATGGTCATTTTTGGATGCAAGTCCCACAAACCTAGCTTCAATTCTACCTTGCCCATTTCTCTTAAGCAGGTACTTCCCATCTACCTCTAAGTGGTTTCTAGGAAGCCTAGGGTTGGGTGTTGTCCATGTGTATGCCCGTGGTGGTGCTCTCCTTCCCATGTTGCCCCTAGGTGCACCATCATACCCATGTGGCTCAAAGAATGGTCTAGCCGGTCTATAGGCTCTCCCCTTCTCATACCCATTCCAACCATACTGTCCAACAGGAGTTCTAGCCCAAGTGTTGTTCCTATAGCCATTCCAGCCACTAGTGTTCCATGTGTTTTGCCTACAGTTCATCCATGGTCTAGTGGTCCAAGTGCTAGACCTAGAGTTCTCCCATTGCCCATATCCATTTCTAGTCCCCCAAAATCTAGGTTGTTGTGGACAACATGGGCCCCGGGTGTCCTCAAGTACGGCCCAAAAGTACCTGACAGGGGATGGCCCACGTTAGCTATAACCAGGTCATATACCAGTCGGACAGAGAGGAGACTTGCTCGACAAGGATATATCCAAAGGAGGAAAGACCCCCGATCTGTACAAGATAAACAAGGAAACCCATGTGCATATATGTATATGGATATACCTATACATGACTCTACCAAGAGTAGAATCTCTAAGTCATGACCAGATAGGGAATCTCCCTATAACCCGTACCCCCTCTACTATATAAAGGGTGGGGGTCGGGACCTTAGAACGGACACGATCAGGACATCATCGAATATCGAGCACGGTGCACCACATCTCATATTCTCGAGATGCAATACGCTTGTAATCGAGAATCCACCACATAATACCAGAGCACAGGACTAGGGTATTGCATTCTCTGAGAGGGTCTGAACCTGTATAAAAAAGTCTCTCTTGCATTATGTGCTGCCATCAAGTCAGATACCTTGACACCCCCAGTACATCCTTAATACAAATTCATTGTTGGCGAATACCCCCAGGTTACATAACGTCGACAGTTGGCGTGCCAGGTAGGGGAGCGTCAGGGTCATGTTCGTCAAGCTTGATGGCTCCACTCAGCTCTTCGATCATAGTCTAAGCACCGGGTCAGGTTTTCTGCTTCAGGGGCCTCGACTTCGTCGCTGATAAGATCGGCGAGCTTCATCTCTCGGATTCAGAAGAGATTCGATCTGAGAGCAGCATCACCACACAAGCGTTCCCGTTCGGGTTGGAGAACACTGTGGTTGGCCTCTCCCGAGTGGTTAGCCAAGGACTGCCTCAGCTCGGATATGGACAGATCCCTTGCCAGGAACCCCATGCTTTTCCAGATGCGGACATGTTCGCGTTTGGAGGAGTGAACACTCTTCAGCCTGGATACCCCCTCAGGACTTGGACTCCTATTGCTACTTATGCACGTAGGCGTTCAGGCCCTGGTCAGGGAACCACTCAGCTCGAGGAGGATCAACCGCTCGGCGTAATCGCCGCAACTCAAGATATCCCTCCAGAACCCGTCATGAACGAGTATCAGGAGGAAGAGTCATGCTTGGTGGAGACTATCAGTCACAGTACCCCCATCGGCCAGAGTGAGCAAGTCAGCCTGTCTTACTCAGATTCTGGATCTGAGGATAGTGTTGGAGATTCCGCTTTGGAGGTAGATTCCTCTTATCGTGGGATCTTCATGGGGAATTCAGAAACCGATTCCGCACGGCTTCGGCAAGAACAACAACAAAATCAGCAGAACAACGTCGATGGAGGCGGTGGCGGCGGTGTCCCTATTGTCCCATCGGTTGCCATTGGAGTAGGAGGCGATGATCCACCACCACCACTTGACAACAACCCTCGCAACCAAGATCTTCGACAAAGGGCACGTCAACCAGGACATCCTTATGACCAAGATGGGAGAACATGACGTCTACGTCATGCCTCAGCAGAACGCACTAGCATCAAAGCACGCCATCAACGCCCTCATCGTCCAAGCTAGCCCGGACAACCCGATGACGCCAGTGCTTGTTAAAGCGTCTGCCATGATGCAGGCAGCTGCAGTCCAAAACGCCGAACTACATGGATCTCGATTACCAGATCAGTCAGTAGATAACCGAAGACTTGCTGGCAGTCAGCACGCGGGTTCGATTCGAAGCCGACTGGGTTCTAGGGATCACCGTTTACCAGCACCAGGAGATCGTGACCTCCGTCAATACATCATTGCTCGAAGGAGGGAACGAGATCAGCATGAAGAACATCAAGCCGAGAGCCAAAATAGCACTCGGCACGACAATCGTCGAGCTCGAAGCCTCGGTGATCGGTGTGATAATATACGGACAGGCTGAGAGAAGGGATCGCTCTCCACCCAGATGCGGTCACCCCGGCGGGGCAGGTCTCCACCACGTCAGCATTCACCGCAGCGCAACAGGTACCCACCAAGGCGTCGTGCCGAGGGGATCCGTGCGTTTACCGATGAATTGCTTGGCGTCTAGTGGCCTGAGAGCTTCGCCCCCAAGGGCATCCAAAAGTTTGATGGAGATCACGACCCAGAAACTTGGATACAAGTCTATTCTTTGAGAAAACGAGAAAGTGATGGCAAATTATCTCCCGATATGCCTCACATCTAGTACTCAAACATGGCTCACTGGACTTTCGGATAATTCCATCAATGATTGGCAGGAGCCTTGGGAACCAGGGGCGGATTTAGGCCCAGGGCACCCTGGGCCGGTGCCCTGGGCTTGGCCTGGTAATAGGGAATACCCCCATATAGTAATTGGGCCCAACATGTGAAAGCCCAGGGCACTTTAGGTCGTGCCCAGCCAGCCCAGGCGCCCAGACGCGAGGCACTCGCGTTCCTCTCCCTCGTGCTGCGCCGCCAGCCGCCTCGGCCTCGCGCCTCGCGCCCTCGCCCTCGCGCCGTCGCGCGCCGGCGCCGCCGCCCGCCGCCGCGCCCAGGTGACCTCAGCGAGCTGTCGCGCCCCGAAAGTGCGACCGGGACCCGGTCGCTAATTCAAGGTGCGACCGGGGTCTATTTTTGTCTAATTTTCAATCCACCATATAATTTTGTATAAACGAATAAAAATAAATATAAAAAAAAATTAATTTCGGTAATAGGGAATACCCCATATAGAAATTGGGCCCCAAATGGAAAAGCCCAGGGCACTTTAGGTCATGCCCAGCCAGCCCAGGTGCCAACTCGCGTGCGCGTCCCTCTCCCTCGTCTCGTGCTGCGCCGCCAGCCGCCTCGCCTCGGCCTCGCGCCCTCACCCTCGCGCCGTCGCGCGCGGCCTCCCGCCGCCAGCCGCGCCCTCGGCCTCGCGCCCTCGCCCTCTGCTCCGTCCGCCTCCCGCCGCCGCGCGGCATGCACCGAGCCGCAGCCCGCAGCGGCGCAGTGGCGCAGCGTCCTCCTGCCGGTGCCGGCCCTCCGAGGTGATTCACTAAATGATCTGTGATTGTGAATTTGTGATTAAAATCATTAAATGATCTGTGATTTAGCTGGAGAAATGATCTGTGATTTATTCATCTGTGATTTAGCTAGAGAAATGATCTGTGATTTAGTTAGAGAATTGTGATAATTTATTCATCTATGATCTGTGATTGAATGATCTGTGATCTGTGAATTTGTGATTAGAATTGAGCCATTGAGAAATGCTAAATTAACTAGTTGATATATACACCATTTATCCTTTGTTCTAGCAATTATATTTAGTGGAATTGTGCCTCGGGCTTGTTCAAATCCTGGATCCGTCACTGTTGGGAACAGTTCATCGCCAACTTCCAGGGCACTTATGAGAGGCTTGGGAGCAAATGGGAGATCGGCCAAATTGGCCACAAGAAGGGTGAGACACTCCGTTGATTATATCAGGAGGTTCACCCAGAAGAAGAACCAGATCCAGAACCTGTCAGAGTATGAAGTCATCCAAGCGTTCCACAAGCAGTGCAAATATGCCAACCTGATCAGCGAGATGACCATCAATATGCCAACGTCGCTCCGAGAGATGTTCTCCTTGGCTGACAAACATGCAAGCGCTGAGGAGGCCCTCATCAAGCATGGGATCGAGACAGGCAGCGCTCCAAAGCCGAAGCAGCAGAAGGACGAGGCGGACAAATCCAAGGACAAGAAGCGCAAGGGGGATGACACGGTCGCATTCATGCAGCGCGGTCGTCCGAAGCCCCCAACCGACGAAGCATTCAAGCAGTTGTTAATTATAATTAACTTTGTTCGTACGTGGATCATACTGTAGAATATACTCCAAAGTTCATACCTTGTAGGCAGATCGATATACACAGCCATGCATGCATCCATCGGCTAGCTCGATCGAGCTCGAGCTTGAGCTCAAGCTCAAGCTCACTCCCATGGCCACACGACAACGCAGCGCCCACTACGCTCGCTGGTGCGTGCCCCACCATGGACGGCGTCCTCGGAAAGCTCACGAGCCGATCCCCGCACGGATCCGGCTCTGGCTCCTGCAGAGCAGCGGCCGGCGGCGCCACCTGTCCCTTCTTGATCTTCCTCCTCCCGCTCAGTCGTGATCGTGCGGCGGCGGCGGCGGCGGCGGCTGTGGGCTTGCTTTTGACGTGTGTGCCATGCATGATCTAGGCCATCTTCCAGGCAAGTGTGGTCACCATACGCATCCACACACGACACACCGGAGTAAGTAATTAAATAAACGGGTGTTTGTTAGTGCCGATTGACCGGGATTGAGGCTAATTAATTTGAGGGAGCTGCTAGCCAACGGGAAACGAATTACCAGGTGTAAGATAGTTTCAAGTATATTTTTTAAATAGTTTTATGTAGTTTATATAGTTTTTAGATGGGATAACAGGATATATGCCACTTCTTAAACCCATATTTCGAGAATTGCCATCATTCATTTGTTTATTGGATATGTGTTTGCATTATTTAAACTTTTCTTTAATAATTTGCAGACATCTTTACTCCCTTCGTTAATTTTCCAAAAATGTCTGAAATTTGTAAAAATAGGTCCAAAAATTTTAGTTGTCCATAAAAAAACTTAAAGAGTAAATAAAGGTTTTTTTTCAAAATATATACATATTTCATGGTTGCATGTTATGTGTTGTACAACATATATATATGTTTGTGTGTTTAATATTATTAAATTTCATATCAAATTTTTAAAATGATGTAATTACTAACATTATAGTGCAATGATATTTATATAAAGGTCTTTCGCTCCAATGGTGATTTATCAAAAAAATTTGTGCACTTGTTAGATGTATTTCATACAACACTATACAACGTTCGATAAATCACTAGACGATATAGCCACCTACACATATAACCGTTATTCCGGATATAATTTCATCGCATAAATTTTTTTGGAGGTGCGTCTTCATGTGGTTAGCAAGACTATGTAGGATGAATTTTTTAAAAAAATTTCTAAGTTTTTTTAAAAATTAAATAAGCACAGTTGACCATCGGAGGGTGTAAGTTTTGGAAGCCGTCGAGAATAGACTTTGTATCGACGGCCATGGAAAAAAACGGTCGACAAAATAGACCTGTCTCGATGGTAGTCAACGCAGACAGTAGAGATAGATAATTCTCGACGGCCGAATTGACGTAGTCGTCGAGACATGAGATGCTGGTTGGGCTGTTTAACTACGGGTTATTCTCGACGGCTGATGGCCGTCGAGATAACGGCAACCGAGGACCAATGGTCACGTGCCTTTATAACGACGGCAGGTGGCCGTCGAGATAAGCGCACAACTAACCCGAGCGTGCCACGTGGCTATGCTATAGTGCAGGAAACTCTGTCTCGACGGCTTACAGCCGTCGATAATATGGGGTTGTGGTGCGGCGAACGGTCATGATCATCTATCTCGACGGCTGGCGGCCCTCGAGATAGATCTTACCCATGGTTATCAAGTCTTAAAGTCGAGTCGAGTCGCGTGAAGGGAGACTTGGGGACTAGTCGTGGACTAGTCGTGGCTTGTCCATGACTACTTGTACTTTTGTAAAAAAAATAATAATTACAGTGGAGTCCAAAAGCATAGTAAGAATGAGAATGCAATGCCAAGTAACTAGTTTTCTTCTAATGTTAGATGATGGAACTCACGGTAGAATGCCTAGTCGAGTCGAGGTCCCTAGTCGTTCTAAAAAAAGAGACTTATGGACTAATCGTGGATTAATCACGACTAATCGCAGGACTTGATAACAATGATCTTACCCACTCAGTATGTGCCACGTGTGACGCGTCGTTTGGTCTTAGTGTTATCGACGGCTGTTAGCCGTTGAGAGTAGGCTTTAATACTACTGATGTTTACCGGGACTTAGGCATTTCCCAGTCTGTAGCCCGCGTCCGACGCTGCCGCCGCCGCCGCCCGACGCTCCCGCTGCCGCCTCCGCTGCCGCCGCCGCTGCTGCGCCGTCGCGCCACAGCTGCCGCCGCCTACGCCCCCAAAGCCGCCGCGTCGCAGCCGCCGTTGCCCCACCGCCGCGTCGCCGCCGCCGCAGCCGTCGGCCCACCGCCGCTTACAGAGAGGAGCACGGGGAAGAGAGCAATCCAGAGACGGCTCCCCTCGACCCCTACGTGATCCATAAGCACATGGGGGGTAAGGCTCATGGGCGGCTAGCTCTCGGCGGCGACCATCTACGGTGATATCACTTTCGAACACTTTTACATTGTGATTGCATCAAAACTAATCGCTATTTTACATATTTTGCAGGTCTTCGGAGTACATGCCCGAGGTTCGGGCTAGCCAAAGTGGGGGTGAGACCCGTCGCCAGTTCGAGGAGCGCCTGCAGACAGAGAGGGAGCAGCAACAGAAGAGGCATGAGGAGGAACGGGCCCATGATAGAGAGATGTTGAGGGAATTGCAGGAGAGCTTGACAACGGCGCAGGAGGACTACGATAGGAGGCTGCGACAGCTTTAGGCTTTCGTCGTAGGGGTAACGCATTCGCACAACTTCATTTCATTTTAATAGATAAATATATTGTCAATTATACTAACAAACTAAAATCTATATGTAGGCCGGTCCAAGCGGTCACGCGGGCCTCGCAGGTAGCTCCTCGAGCCAGGTGGGAACAGCGGGCCCCTACACAGGTGGCCCGGCCGTCTACGGTAGCCACCAAGGCCCTCGAGGCACCTATGTTAGCCAGGGCGGCTACGCTGGATATACGGCACCACCACCGGGTACTTACGGGACCCAGCCGACATACGTCCCCACGTCCAACTACCCGAACGTCGAGCGTCCCTGGTTCCGTGACCCAGCGGTAAGTCATCTGTGCCAAATCGATACACTGTCGCATAGTATATATATGTCAACAAACTAATTGAAAATTATCGCAGGGGTTCGGGTTCTGCCATGTCTACGCCTCCGTCCTTCGTGCCATATCCTCAGGGCGAGGACGCCTCTGGGAACATGGCCGCCAACCTCGCGGAGCAGCTTTTCGGCACCCCGCCACCGCAACAGTAATTGAGATTGTGATGAATATTGTGCTTGCGATGAATGTACTTGTGATGTGGATATTGTTGGAGTTTTGAAGAAATTGTGTTAATGTGCTATGTTGGTTTCGCTGGATATATATATTTGTATCTGTGAAATTGTGGGGTATTTAAATGTGCGGCTGTTTTGGGTTTGCAGGTTGCAGCTGCTGCTGCTGGGTGCAGGAGCAGCTGCAAAATTGCGGTTTTTTTCATTATTTTTAAACAATTTTTTTTGCTGAAAACCAATTATTCTCGACGGCCAAATCATGGCCGTCGAGAAAGCATTCCATGGCCCCAGCTGCCAGGGCTGGCCGCACCCGGGTCCATCTGGAGGCCGACTACTTACTCTCGACGGCCTTCAGCCGTCATTAATATGTACATGGGTTGGGCCAGCGCGGTTCGCAGCCTGCCAAGGTTTTCTCTCGACGGCCCGTAGCCGTCGAGAATAGTGAAGACTAGGGTCGTGCCTGGTTTCGGAGTATCTCACGACGGCTGGTGCTTAGCCGTCGAGACTAATAATATCGACGGCTGAGCCGTCGAGATAGATCGTCTGTCTCGACCACTCTGTCTCGACGGCCGGCCGTCGAAACTATTCTGTCCCTACGGTTTCCTTGCTTTTCTCAACGGCTTTGGCCGTCGAGATTTTCGGCGATCCGCGTGGTGATTGAGGCTAATTAATTTGAGGGAGCTGCTAGCCAACGGGAAACAAACCACCAGGTGTAAGATAGTTTCAAGTATATTTTTAAAATAATTTTATGTATTTTTATATAGGTTTTGGATGGGTTACTAGGATATATGCCACTGTTTAAACCCGAAATTCGAGAATTGTCATCGTTCATTTGCTTATTGGATATATGTTATTACGGAAACACGTTTATTCGATATTTATCACTGTGTGCGACATGTGTCCCTTTTTTTTTGTAATGGACAGTGGGAAATCTCGAAAAAAGAGGTTTGTATGGTGGCATATATCTGAGACACGTGTCGCACAGAGTGGGAAATATCGAATAAACCTGTTTTCGTAATGGCATATGTCCAATAAGCAAAATGAACGATGGAAATTCTTGAATTTCGGGTTTGAGCAGTGGCATATAACCCTGTTTAGAAAGTCTCATGCAGTTTGAGTGTGTTGAAAAGGTGACTCATATCCTACTTTAATTTGATTAAGATTCAAAAAGTTAATCGTTGAAAAGGGTACTCATATCCTACTTTGATTAATTTTTAAAAAGTTAAACTACAAAGAAAACTTAGAAAACTTTTAGTTGAACTAGCATTTTTAATTCTTTTTGTAGTAGGTATGGACGATACTACATAAACCTCATGGGAGATGTCCAAGGAGCCACAACAAAATATAGCAACGAATTTCATCCAAAGCAAGGTGCACAAGAAAATTAAAGACTAGGTTTTTTTAACACTAGATTCTTGTACAAGGCAATGATCTGAGAATTCTAAAAGGTGTGAGAGGATTGTAAGATAATAATGTCATTATTAAAGTACCTTTCATGATAGACTAAATCATAACAAAAATAAATTATAATTATAAATTTTTTTGAATAAGACGAATGGTCAAAATACGTGTCAAAAAAGTCAAACGACCTATAATTTGGAACGGAGGGAGTAACATGGATCAAATATGAAGCGCGCTGCTGCGCATAACAGAGTTTTCATTTATTATATAGTTTCATAGAATGTCATCGATCTAGTTTCGTGCTAATATCCTTATGCAAACTGGTTCATTGGTTGGAACGGTACTTTGCTCCTTAGCATTTTTGTTAATCTAATTAACGTCTCAATCGATCTTAAGCATATATATAGCTTTTATTCTCTAATTAACGTTGTCGCACATATGTATGTGTACTCCATATCTATATATATGGTGTAGTATCTTTCTAGAGTTGGCATGGACGAGAAAGTGCAAGCATGTGTGTCAGCTGTGCCATTGGCCAACGCAAAATTAGTGCGGCATGTTTCTATTTTTCGATTTGTTAATCGTCAGAACATGTGATTTCACTGGTGGAGTAAATTGTGACATTTAAAGTTAAATGAAACAGGCAGTGATCGACGGAAAATAATATAGCAAAGACAAGGTTTAATGTTCAAATTAATTTGACATTTAACGGCATTACGCTAATTAATGTTTTTTGGGGGTGATTTCTTGAATCTTTTGTATAGTTAGAACTAAGTCGATGCATATTTATATAGTTGGTTCAACATAGATGCCCGCGCTCTATGGCGTCGCCGGGACCGAGCGACCACACGCGGGGAGCATACATACTAAAAGAAATGGATATCCTTCACAGGCAAAACCGTCCACCTTGATTTGGAAAGCCATCCTAGGGTCAACGGTTGGCCGTCGACCATAGGCCGACGAGGACAAATCATTGACTATAATAAGTATGGTAGACGGTTTTCCGTTGACCCTATTATGGTCGACGTCCATTTGTCGGCCGTCCACCCTAATAGGGGTTGATGGCACCCTCTATTATGGTCGATATCCATTTGTCGGCCGTCCACCCTAATAGGGGTTGATGGCATCCTCCCATCGGCTCATGGTTGACAATAAAGTTAGCCATCGATCATAATTTGAAAATTATGGTGGATGGCCAACAAATGTGTCGGCGAGCAGCCACCCTAGCAACCAATATGGTGGACGGCTAGGCTCTAGCCATCAATCATATGATGATATTATGGTTGAAGGCTAGGGTCTGGCTGTTCACCACAAGTGCTACATGGCAACCACCCTAGCAGCCCTTATGATGGGCGGCTAGACCATGGCTGTCAATCATAAGCCCGTGATAGAAAAAACAATTGCTACAAATTGGTAAAACAAAATCACAAGTTCGCACACCGTTGCGCATCGGCAACAATGTGTTGTACTAGTAGAAAACACTCATATACTCCATAACCCACATTTCATCACATTCATCCACATTGTACATCGAACATCACACATATCGTCCATCCAACATCACATATTGATCACATTTACATATACATTGCACATATTATTCCATCATAACAAATTTACATACACATTCAGTCGACATACACCAACGTTTTTCTCAAAACAAACCGAACAACATACACAGACAATTCCCATCATCATTTTTACCTTCCACGCTGTCGAAGCGTCGACTCAAGTATGGGGGAAAGTCGTCGGAGGTTGCGCCAGCATCGACGGTGCTATGGTTGGCGTCGTCACCGTGTTGAACATCCTGAGTTGGTACCACCGAGCCAGAGCACTATAAAGGGCAATAGAAGACTTAGTAGAACTATCATGTACAATTGAAAAATGCATAGAAAAGATAAATTACCACCACGGGTGGTTGACAAGATGCATTTTATGGATTGTAGACCATAGCTGGTCTGTAAGGATCCCAAGCAGAAGGCGTGGGTGGACAAAGAAATTCTATGTGCAGTGACATATATAGTTTAAAAAGGCAAAATTTAAAATTTACATTAGCTTAATCTGCAACAACATATAGTCATGTATAGAATTACCTCGTTTCGGAGCGGCGTTAGGAGCAGTGGGCCCAACCATGCGCTCTGCATTAATATACGGGCTCCACGAACCAGGTGCAATGACAAGTGGGCCCCATAGAGCAGCTAGTGACATGTCCGTGCAATGGTGGAGGACCACGTGGCTAGCCGTTGACCCTAGTTAAAAAATGACAGGGAGCACGAGCGTCGCTCAAACTAGCAAACTCGCAAGGAGCCTGCGCCATGCCACACGCTGCTAGCCAAGTGAGAGATTTTTGTTTTTCAACCAAGAAGGACGCAACATTCTTTTATGGATATCTGCAGCACCACTTTTGGTGGACGGTCATGTATCGGGCCATCGACCGTAAGCGCTGTCGGGCCTACTAGCCGATGGCTTTGCTTCCTCTTGCTGGTCGGGCCCATGTGTCACAGACAGGCACACTCTTGTATCTGTTATCAGACCCACCTCCTCATCTACCCAGTGTGGACAACGACTAAGGACGCCGTTCAGAGCACGTTACCAATGGTCGACGGTTTCTTTATTGTAGTTCGGGTCCACCTAAAATGTCGATAGGGTTAGGAACCCTTATGGTAGACGGTCTCTCTTCCAGTTGTCGATCATTTTTGTATTATGGTGGACGGCCGCCTTTTTAGCTATTGTGCTATTCGATGATAGACGAAAACATTGTCATTTCATGTAGTGGCAATCGTCATCGCCCAAGTCTCCTATGCGTATTAATATGTTTTTGTTCGAGAGAATATCTGTCCTACAATCACAAATAAAAATCGAATGTTACCTAGTTGGTTATGAACAAAGGGCTTCGATCGCTTTTAGCTATCCAGGGCCGAGTGGTGGCTCCATTGGGTGCTCACGTGATAGCAGGGTATAAGATCAGCTCTTAGCCACTTTTCAAAATAAATTATACTTGGACAATGTTATGCAATGAAATATTTTATTAATTAAGGTACTAATCATCAATTGTCAACTGTTTTTAATAAAATTTATGTAGATTTACTCTTACCACACCATGCGGATCGCGGCAAATCTCGACAACCAAAGCCGTCGAGAAAGACCATAAACCGTCGAGAAAAGTCACTCTCGATGGCCGGCCGTCGAGATTTAGCCCACGAGATATAGGGTGGTCGAGAGAGACGACCTTATCGACGGCTTGGCTGTCGAGATTGTCTGTCTTGATGGCTTCGGGCCAGCCATCATAAATAATGCGCAGGCCAGATGCTACGTGATGGCAGCACCTTTCTTGATGGCTTAATGTCATCGAGATAGATGCTTGGCAGGCCGCACGGTCCCACGGCCCAGCCCAATAGGTTACTCATGACGGCTACACGATCGTCGAGATTAATTAGTCTGCCACAGCTGGACCCGGCCATGCCCTGCGCTGACAGGTGGGGCCATGGACACCTTTCTCGACGGCCACATTCTAGTCGTCAAGAATGATTGTATACAAATAAAAAAATTAAAAATTGTAAAAAACACTATAATTTTGCAGCTGCCAGTAGCAGCAGCTGCAACCTGCACACCCTAAAACCCGTACATTCAAATTTCCCACAATTTCATAGATACACATATATATATCTCCGGCAATATCAATATAACACAAATTAATACCATATCTCTGACAATATCAACATCACAATCACAATATTCAAACGTACAAACATCACGACACATCGGTAAATTATGGTTGCCGTGGCGGGGTGCCGAAGAGGTGCTCCGTGAGGTTGGCGGCCATGTTCCCGGAGGCGTCCTAACCCTGTTGCACGTCGTCTTGAGGATGTGGCTCGTAGGATGGAGGCGTAGACATGGCAGAACTCGAACCCTGCGAGATTTTTCAATTAGACATTTGACATATATATACTATGTGATAGTGTATTGATTTGGCACAAGTGACTTACCGCTGGATCACGGAACCAGGGGCATTCGATGTTCGGGTAGTTGGGTGCGGGGGCGAAGGTTGGCTGGGTCCCGTAGGTGCCCGGTGGTGGTGAAGTCTGTCCAGCGTAATCAACATAGGTTCCTGGAGAGGCTGGGTGGCTACTGTAGACTGCCGGGCCACCTGTGTAGGGGCCTGCAGTTCCCACCTGGCTCGAGGAGCTGCCTGCAAGCCCCGCGTGACCGCTTGGACCGGCCTGCACATATATTTGATTTCGTTGGTACACTTGACAAGATATGCATATATAAAAATGAATTAAAGTGCGAGTGCGTTACCCTAGTGACGAACGCCTCAAGCTGTCGCAGCCTTCTACCGTAGTCCTTCAGCACTGCCCTCAGGCTCTCCTGTATGGCCCTTATCATCTTTCTATCATGGGCCCGCTCCTTCTCATGCCTCTTTTGTTGCTGCTCCCTCTCTCTCTCTGCAGGCGCTCCTCGAACTGGCTACGGGTTTTACCCCCGCTCTGGCTATCCTGAACCTCGGGCATGTACTCTGAAGACCTGCAATATGTATAATATATCAGTCAGTTTTTATGTTGTAATCATAATATACAAGTGTACGAAATAGATATTACCGTAGGTGGTCGCCACCATGATAACATTTTGTACCATTATCTATTTTTTTTTAAAAAAAGTGAGAATGTTTCACAATTTGTTTTTCAGTTAAGTACATTTTTAACTAAATAGGTAAATAAACATCTCTGCAAATTATAAAATATTTTTAAAAAATTGAAAAAAGAAAATGGGCTAGCTCAATTAAAAAAGCACAGCCCAGCAGGGCAGACTGAATCCTGACAAGCGAGTACGGATGGGCCGGCCCATGCACTATTCTCAATGGCTTAGGTGTAGCCGTCGAGACAGATGTTTTCCCACCCCCGCAAAAATTAGGAAAAGGTGCGCGCGTGGGCTTGGGCGACCTTCTCTCGACGGCTTTTGCCTAGCCATCGAGACTAATTTTGTATAACGACGGCTCTCACACGGCCGTCGAGATTATTAGGCTTATATCGACGGTGTTTGTTTGACCGTCGAGAGTAGTTTTGGCCGTTGAGATTTCGCGCGATTCCTGTAGTGTCATTATTGGATTATCAAGATTTGTTATCTTTCTCGTATACATCCCATTGGGCACTATGGATGCAATCGGATCAGCTATGGTTAAATATCACTCATCCTTTATATGTATTATATATAAGTAGCTAGATACAGATAGTGTCTAATATGAATCGGACATGAATACATATATTAATGGGCACAAATTAAGATTGAATTTCATATATATGAATATGAATAATATGTCGGATAAAATGTGAACACAAAGTTCATATCTATTCTATACTACAAGGGGCTACTAGGTGCTTCCTGGTTACGTCACGTCACCCTCTAAAATAAACCAAAAATCTAAACAATTCTAGAAAAATCCCAAAAATATATAAAAAAATGTAATAAAAAATTCATGAGGAGGGTGCATAAATTAATCTAAGCATTAGAAATGTTGACTTCTATAAAATAAATTTTAAAATATTAGGATTTTTTTGGGGAAATAATAAAAATCCATACAAATCCATACAAATTCAAAAAATAACTAAAAACCAATTGCAATTTTGCCATACGAAACTAATGCCATGCGTCACGGACATGTAAACATCGCTAGTATCTTAGGAGCCTCGAGCAAATGTTTATGACCTGTAAGATTCTTTGCTTTCTTAATGCGCTGGACTTCTAAATTCTCGTAAGGACCTCCAGGAATTTTCTCCATAGCCTGTTGAATAATTTTGATAGATTCCCTCATTTCACCTATTCGTATTAAATAGCGAGCTAATGAATCCCCTTCTTTTTGCCATTGGACTTTCCAATCATTATGGCCCCATTCCTTTGAGCAAATTTATATTTCGGGCTGCAGCCTTGGAATGAGTTGCGGGTTTGGTTGGGTACGTGGTAGCGCTCGATGGAAATTGTAATTAGATTTTGACAAATGTGTAACAGGCTAATATCTAATTTTGGTTATTAGATATTAGGGATTGAAAAAATCTTGCATATATTCCTATTTATATTTGACGCATTCGTCGGTTCGTACGTATATAATAAAAGAGATAATTGCAATATGGCCTCCTGAACTTGTATCGATTCTCACTTTACCCCCTGAACTTCAGTTTTATTTTTTCGTCTCTAAACTTGTCTCTGTTTGCACGGTTGTCCCAAAATGGTCAGGGTAATCATTAAGTGCTGATGTGGCACTTATATGACCGTTAACCGTTGATGTGGATGCGACATGACAGATGAAGGATGACATGATAATCCACGTGGCTAGTTATTGACGAAAAATTCATAAAACTTAGGGAAAAAACATGGAAAATTATACAAATTCATAAAAACTAGAAACAAATAAAAACACATATAAAAAATTCATAAAAACATAACAAACAGGGAAAAAAGCTCAAAATATTTTAAAATAGCAAAAAATCTTACAAATTCATAATTTTTTTTGTGTTTTCTATTTGGCGCGGACTTGGGGACGGACGTCCGACGCGCGCGCGTTGGACGCTACCCAGCCCCAGCCCAAACACAGCGCAGCGTGCTTGCGAAAAGTAGAGAGCTCCCCCTGTTAATTTGCATGCATGCAATGATGTCAGTGATGACGTCAGCGAACAGATTCCTTTCAGTTTCTCTTTCGACGGCCATAGATTTTGACTGGTTGCTCCAATGCATGAACCGTTTGCACCGCTGTGTTCCTCTCATTTTTACGAACAAAACAAGACCAATGTTTATATAAAAAGTTATTGAAACAATTTGTTATCCTAATGGAACAATTAATTTAGCATGTTGAAACAATATGGCTAGCCTACTGAAACAATTACTTTTACCTAGTGGACGTACAACCTATTGAAACAACTAGTTTAGCGCCTTTTGGAACAATATATATAGCCTGTTGAAACAACTAGTTGAAATAATTGGTTTAGCCAATTAGAACAATATATATAGCCTGTTGAAACAACTAGTTTAGCCTATTGAAACAATTTATCTAGCCCGGTGAAAATAATTTATACAGCCTGTTGCAATAAATATGTTTGGCATGTTGAAACAATTAGTTTAGCCTGTTGGAACAATCTATATAGTCTGCTGAAACAATTGGTTTAGCCTATTGGAACAATATTTTTGGCCTATTGAAACAATTAGTTTAGCCTGTTGGAACATTCTATATAGTCTGTTGAAACAATTGTTTAGCCTATTGGAACAATATTTTTGGCCTATTGGAACAATTAGTTTAGCCTACTGGAACGATATGTCTAGGCAAGTGCAACAATTAGTTTTTTCTATTGAAACAATATGTCTAACCTGCTGGAACAATTAATTTATCCTATTGGAAACAATCTGTATAGATTGTTGAAACAATTTGGCTAATGAAAATAATTACAAATTAAAAAATTAAAAGTATTTAAAATGAGTTAATTAGGATTTTAGATGAATTATGAAATTTGTTCTATGCATTTTGGACTCCAGATGAAATAGAGATAAAAATGAGAAATTTAAATAGGCAAAAAATGAAACACATGTTTTTTGCTAGCTGCTACAGTTGCATGTTGGACGCGTGCTGCGCGGTGCTGGGCCGCGTGCTGGGCCGAGCGGCGTCTGACGGGTCGGACGCCCGAACATGAGCATTATCGTTTCTATTTTTCTAATTTTGTTTTTTCTTTTCCTTTTTTCTAATTTTTATGTTTTCTGTATTTTTTATTTTATGACTTTTTGATTTTTTTTTTACTATTTTTTATGAATTTGTACAATTTTTTTTAATGTTTTTCTATGTTTCCTATTTTTTATGAATTTTTTTATCAATAAGTAGTCACGTGGGTTGTCATGTCGTCCTTTAGCTTCTATGTGGCATCCACATCAACGGTTAACGGCCACATAAACGCCATGTCAACACTTAGCGGTTGCCCTAATGGTTTTGGGGAAACCATGCAAACATAGACAAGTTTAGGGGGGGGGGGCGAAAAAATAAAACTCAAGATCATAAGGTCAATTGAGAATCACTACAAGTTCAAAGGACAACAGTGCAATTTTCTCATAATAAAATTATCCATAAATAGATTTGATATGTGGATCGGTTTGGAAAATAGTTGGATTGTTCATGTTTTCGCTCATTTGAAGTCGTTACCATGATGTTGTTTTTTGAGCATGCTTAGAGGATGAATAATAAGATCACTAGTTGCTAATATGATGTCGTGATGTGGTTCTATTTTTTATGAGACAACATTATGTATGTTGACAATGACTTGTTTTGGCTGCATAAGTCTGTACCCTTGGAGATCAAAATTTTAAATTGCATTATCTATAAAAGTTACACCCCTACTATCCACCCTTTCTCCAACCCTATCACCTCTCCAATCCATTCCATCCTCCCGGCCATCACCTCCTCTACATCGATGCCTCCTTAATGAAGATCTCACTAGCTTGGACACCACTCCTTCCACTACTTCCATCTTACATAGTGGTTTTAATCCATATACTTAGTTGTTAAAGCCATCTTATTAGCAAACCAATTCCAATCTACCCCAATGCACGATGCACCAAAATTGACACATTTTCAAACCCAAGTTGTCCAAAAGTCCAATTTGTTAATAAAAGATCAGTATAACTTCAATTGATGTCCAACCACATAAATGCTCACTTTTGATGTTCTACCACTATGAAAATTTTGGGAGATAAGAATTCCAATGGATCTAGTACCAAACCCTCTAAAGTGTTTAGAATCATCGAAACAAGCTATCGAATGAAACTTGCTATGCCAAATCAAACCTATGTATATAGATATAACCTGACAAGTGTTGCATAACTTCTACTTATGATCCAAGGACCATGCATGTACATCCTAGGGTTTGGTGCCCTCCCCCATGGCTGGTACCCCTTGTTCCGCTCTATATATATCACATCTCTTTCTCCTTAGATTTTGTTTAGTTGATGTGTTTCACCATGTTTGTGCTCTAGTTTATTAGAGTAATATCGAGTAGATAGGATTTGATGTATTACAAACCTTAACTATCACCTTGAGCTTAATCATATTTGCAATTTCAATTGTATCCTTCGTCACTACAACATGGTAAGCCATTCAAGGCATTTATATATGCCAGCCTAAGGCCCTAAATGCCCTCAAAAGCTTTTGCACGACACTTAATGGCCGTCAACGAAAACGCCATCGGGGAAAGCTATTTCCTGGCATATACATAGGAGGGCACAAGCTATGTGCCGTGGTATGTTTAGGTCGACACATATCATACGTCGGGGCTTATTTACACCGGCACATATCAAACGTCGGGGTTTATTTAAGCCGGCACAAGCTATGTGCCGTGGTTTCTTCTTGGCCGGCAGAAAATAGATGTCGGGGTTGCCCTTGGATGGCACATACTAAATGTCGTGGATACTCTATGTCGGCACAAAGTAAACACCATAGGTTCTCTTTGCTGGCATATCCTATGCATCGCTATTACTCTAGGGCGACACACGGTAAGTGCCATGGTAAGCCTAGGGCAGCACATTTTTAATGCCTGATTTCTTAACCCTCGCACATCATGCCCTGCTCCTAGGGATGGCAACGGGGCTAGCCCCGCCGGGGACCAGCCGAACGTTCTACCCCCCCGGTTAGAAATAATTCTCCCGTTCCAATCCCCGTCCCCGCTCGCGGGGATCAATTTTCCCCGTCCCCGTCCCCGTCCCCGTCCCCGAACGGGGATATCACACCCGACGGGGACCCCGTCCCTGTATGACGGCGCGGCGGGCAGCTGGGACTAAGAGGTGGGAGGCGGCGCGGCGGGCAGCTAGGAGGCGGCGGGCAGCCTGGGAGGTGGGAGGCGGCTGAGACTGGACGGGGCGCCGCCGGCGATGCGGTCGATGTACGGCTTCACGTCCTCGTACTCGGCCACCGGCACGCGCGCCTTGAACGCCACGGCGAGCTCGTCGCCGCTCGCCGCCGTCCCTCTGGCGGCGCCGGCGAGGCAGCCGCGGACGCGGAGGTAGTCCGAGGAAGCAGCGGAGGATCTCGCCGAGGACGCGCCGCTGGACGGCGCCGGCGTTGGTGGTGACCTGGGAGTGGGAGCCTGGGAGGTGGGAGCCTGGGAGGCGGCTTGGTGCGGGCGTGCGGCGTCGTGTGGCGGCCTGGGAGGTGGGTGGAGGCAGGGAGTGAAAAGCTAGGGTTAATGTGCTGTATATATATGGCTAGGAGTTGGGCTGGGCCAAGAACACTAGATGGGCCAAGAACACTAGATGGGGATCGGGGACGGGGACAAAGGGAACGTTCCCTTCCCCGCTTCACCCGACGGGGCACCGTATTTTACCGTGAAGCCCCCCGCGGGGAGCAAATTCATCTCATCCCCATCCCCTAATAGATGAAATCCCCGTCGGGGAACGGGGATCGGGGGCCCGTTGCCATCCCTACCTGCTCCGGTTCATACTAAAACTGATACACACACACAATGGTATCACTGTTACATTGTTGCCAAGTAGCATTCTTATAAACCAGCACTGAAATGATCCATCTATTCCATCCAGATAAAAACAGCAAGTAAAACTAAATGCACACATCATTTCTCATACTAATAAGATGGATGTACCCCAATCATCCACTTCAACAAAGTTGTTCTCCAATTTACCAAGTAGTTATACAAGTTAGATGCCCATCAAACCAAGTCACATATCAGAATTACATATGTTTTTAGGAGTATTTCCTTCATAGTAAACAATCCTAGGTAGTGAAAGTAAAAAAAAACTGTCCGTGCACCATATACCCTAATGCTAATTGGTCCCATCAGTTAGGACCTCAAAAGGTTAATAGCCATCCATTACATGTTTCTCACAAAATAGTTGGCCTTGGTAGCTTCTGCTGAGTCACCACGATCACCAGTTAAACCTCTTACGACCAACTGCATCTTTATTTGTTGAGACTGTAGGTATTCAATCTGATAACTTGCTGAAATCTAAAAAAAATGAAAAAAAAGTAAGAAGACTAAGTTATGATTATTTGCAAACCCAAATTTACTCTAATTAGTGCATATCAGGTAAAAAGTACCTAGTGCACGCTTGGACATAATTAGTGGGGATCCATCCTTTTTGACAACCTATGAATAAAAAAGAGATGATAAATAAGAAAGAGTACGCACATCCAATATAATATTATGAACCATGAATCTCAATCCTTACATTTTGAAATGGCCATGCTATGCAGCGGCCAATAGCTGCACCCAACCTAGTAGCCTGTCCTTGGACCTGAGGCAATAGATTATTGAGCATATAGCCATTTTAAAAGCCTAGACAATAGTAGCAATACAACTCGAAACATTTATAGATCTTTAGGAACTGTATGTTAAGAATTAGACAATATGGGTAAAACATATTGCATTTAAACTCACCAAGACAACAGTAGTAGCAGCTAGCAGGGGAGCTTCAAGGTATCCAAGCCAACACCTTCACCAACAACAAACCGAAATTTCCAATCTGCATATATTAGTTTATATTACTAATTAATCTGCAAAACAAATAACAAGAGAGCTAATAAGCTACAAGGGATCGAATTACTGAACTTCCTGTGCAACGTGAAATGGAAAACAAGCAACACCAAATCACCAATGTTCACTTCTTTTAAAGATCTGACGAGTGTTTAATTTGGTATGGGTCACGTAATAACCATAATATCATACATCAAGAAATCATATAAAAATACAAGTTTGAATAGAAAAATGAGATGTGCCTTCAACCAAGATACTTACCAGATCACTGCAAGAAACATGCGAGGTTGGGATTTCTTGGATTTTGAAGAACTCACTGAACTAGGGTTACAACAGATGAAATTTGGGGTTTCCTTCTTACAGTAGGGGACGTGGCTGTGTGGAGGAGGGGAGGGTGCGCCGGCGTCCTGCAATTTGGAGGAAGGAGGAGGGCACAAGGGCAGGGCTTTGTGTAGAAAGCGAGCTGAGGAGATCACCGTGGAGGAAGGGGACGATGCTGTGTGCGGAATGGAATGGGGAGGGCACACTGGAGGAACATGCTGAGGGCGTTGGTGATGGTGCCAGGTGGTAAAGAAGATTGGTTGGTAGAGGACCAGGAAAACTGCCTTAGGATGGTTTTTGGGAACTTGGTTGTTAGTTAGCCGGAAAAACTATCATGGATGAACTGTTTCTTATAACTCAAATAATACAATCTCATGAGTGCCTTTGATTTGTCAAATTTTCCAGGTTGTAGGTTTTGTCCTCATAAAACTGGCTTTCCGCAAATAAATTAATAACCACCAACATGTCCTTGTTATCCTTTAAGCATTATTTAGATGTTTGTTATCTCGCCAGTGCAAGTGAGGACAAAGCATTGATTCTCGCATTAATATCCCTTTAGATATGGAGCAAGCCATGGACGATGAGGATACCTACGAGTGCCATGAGGATGGTGATCCTCAATACCAAGATGACGAGTAGTTGTAGGACCCATCTTGGGCTCTCCTTAGTCGTTTGCCGGGTTACATAGTTTGGAATGCGCTTTTGGACAGTTTGGACTTATGACCCTTTTGGACTCTCAGTTGGAACAATGTTTTTAATATTCCGCATTTGAACTCTGATGTATTATGGCTTAAGTGCCTTTTGAACAAGTTGAAGTCTATCTCAGGCTTAAAATTATTGTAATAATTTCTCTCGTGTATGCTTGTATGAAATGAACCCAGCTAAGTAACCAGCGCTAGAGCACTGATCATGGGCTAGTGCAGGGTTGTCATCCTCTCCCTGAGTGCTTCAGGAAGGGGGTGGTGACAAGAGCTGGTATCAGAGCATACGACTGTAGGAACCCTAGATTTGGTCAAGCAAGATAGAAGTAAGAGTCCTAATTACTTTAATTATTTACCTTAAAAACTAACTTCTAACCCTTAACCCTCTCCTTTTGATAAAAACATTAATCACTACAAGAAGAAACCCCCTATAGCAACGTATACATGCATTGCTGAAAGCTCAAATATGCATTGCTATGGTCTACACCAACGTATTTAATCTGCGTTGCTGTAGAGGCCGTAGCAAAGGTCTATTACTACGTATAGAGATCCGTTGGTAACAGTAGTAGAAAGCGTTGTTGGCTAACTACGCTTATCCATGCGTTGGTAATTTGAAAAACACGGATGACGCATAAGCTAACCACGATTATGCATGCGTTGCTAGTTATAATCAATTGTATGATTTTAGTTATTTAGTAACTGTAGCAGCAGATGTAGTTACACAAAGATACATCCGTATATGTTAACCATGCACCAAGGTAAATATTTGCAAATTATGTCAAAAAAACTTAATTATCAAAAGGAATGCAAACAATAGGAATATAACAAGAATATTATTGAAATCATATTATAAATAGAAATTGTCATATTCCACACTAAACATCATCTCGTGTTCCGTAATACAAGACATAAACATTTTATCTAGTACATCAATAATAAAATAAATAAATAGAAAACATATGCAGCCCCATCTGTCCTTTCTTTGCATTGGACATGTTCTTCATAGAATCATCCATTTATCTTGTCAACCTACCATGGAAATGTTGAATACATTAATGCACCATTCTAAAATAAATCAGGCTAATAAAAAATAATTGGAAGAATCACCTACAAAAGTTGCAGGCCACGCAATGTTAGCTCCCTCTGCATGGCACATTAGTTTGTAGCTTTTATATGGACGTATTAATTCTTCATGTTTTTCTATTGCAACATCCACATGTACCATCCAAAATTCATTTCCTAGTTGAACACCATGGAGTTCCTCTTTTGGATCACAACTCATGATCGTACCAAGTGCCACATTCTTATTTGCTTTTTTCCAGCTCTTCAAGAATACTTTAGTCCCAATCTAATTGGCATATACAAGTACGCGAATAAGTAAATATTTAACAAAGTAAGCAATTCATCACTGTAAGGGTTGTAAAGAATCATACCGTCATAGGATTATTATCCAAAATTTTCATTGTATTGCTTTGTAGGTTCTACAACATATATGAGATAAAAAAATAGTATAGCACTAAAGTGATTTGAAAAATAAAAACATATAAGACATGTTACTTTAGGGATCATTCCTGAAGTAGCTCCTTTTGACATCTTTTTGATCGGAACATCATCCTAATGAAAGAGTTTAAACAATCAAACACATGATATTGAAATAATAAAAAACATTGCATAGAGATGGGTAGATGATTATTATAAAAATATGTGACCAATAAAAATGTAGTTGCTCAAATAACTTACTCGAACACTAAATGCCTGTCTTGAGCAATATGAAGATGCTTCCTTCTCAACAACCTGTTTGTGTGTGCAGTTTTAAGTAATCACATACTTTAGATAGATGCTAAAACTTTAATTAATCACCTTAGTCGCATTAGTACGCTTGTTTCCATTGATATTATTGTTTCCCAAGTCATGAGTCTCAACACTCTGCCATCAAATCAACAATAAGAAACAAATTCAGAAAACAAATGTTACTGCAAATAAATAATATTTGTAGTCTTATAGTATCTTTCAATATTCCAGCTCAGTTTTATTATTCTGTGTTGCGATTGTTAAAACGTTAGAAACAAATTCTTACAAAAATATAATAATCATCATCATGTCTTGACAATCAACTATGGTTATGAGTTCTACATAATTAAGTTATGCACTAACCTTCTGCATGTTAGAAATTTTGTTTGCATGCATCACATCATACACGGCCAAAGTCCCTATGTCCTATAATGAAAGACAAATTTAGCATCAACAACCGTAAATATCAAATGTATCAAACATCAATACCATAACATATTCCTTCTCATCAATTATGAGTTCCAAACTATAGACCCATAAATAAATAAGTAAACCTTGTCTAGAGCAGAAAGTTTGCTTGTAGGCTGGACATTCTCATGTTCAATATCATTTTGCTTGTCCTGTAATGAAAAACAAGTGTTAAGTACAATGATGAGTTTGAAACAATAAACCCATAATTAAATAAGACAACCTTGTCTAAAGAAGAACGTTTGCTTGTAGCCTCCAGATTGTCATGTTCAATATAATTTTGTTTTCGCTGTAACGAAAAAGAAGTCATAAATACATTTGCATGTTATTAACTGATAATAAGTTCACTGTGAGTCATTACCATTGATTTATTTTGATGCTGAGACTCACTAAAATTTTCAGTCTGACGATCAGCATATAATCTCTATGAATAACATAAGAAAAATAAGAATTACACCATACTTATTAAGCAAAGAAAACATTAAATAACATTTGTGAATATTTTTCTATGTACTTTAAGATGATACATACTTTTCTTATAGAAGGCGCCTCTCGAGGTGTATGTGACAACTCTAAGCTTTCCTATAACACCAATTCAACGGCAATAAGTACATTACATGGGTAAATGGACATGTTGTTAGACATACCTGATTATTTAATCTTCTCTCCAATACATGGGTAAATGGACTTTTTAGCATTTATAGCTGAATTTCCATATACAATTTCATTAAGACTGAATGTTAAAGCATTGATGCCAAGTTCTTGTAGCCTTCTATTATTCTCCATGATACTCTTTCGCCGCTCTCTCTCATATTTAGTTAGTCAGCAATTACATGTATAAACAAATAAATACAATTATGTCAGCAACCACATGATAGCAACAATATTTTAATTGAATTATATGAACCATATTGTAATATAGAAGACTAGATCAGACCAATGCATCTTTTTGTAAGCAATTTTTGCAAAAATAAAATCTTAGCTAATTATTGTCCTACAAATCCTCCTATTGTACACGGTACACCATCTATAGTCCATCAGGCACGCACACCACAATGAACTAAATGATAATCCCTTTCTAATCTTATCTATTAAAATGAGATGGGGATATAGTTAAATAGGAATATCATCGCATAATTTTTAGCACATTGCCACAGATTACAAGCCAAATGAATACCAATTTTTTTTTCATCTCATTTTCCTTTCTAGCAATTTCACGAACTATAGATGACCTATTTTAATTCTTGTTCTTTCCAGGATAGATGATACTGTCCGACGATTAATAGCATGAATAACTTTGATAAGTCGCACACTGTCAAGCATTTTAACTAGACAGGAATATGGCACACTAATACGAAGTCTCCTGCAACAAACCACGATTGCTATTCCATCTAATACGCATGATTGCTATTCTCATGTTCTAGTTTGTATACACCTGCAACAAACCACGATTTTGCAAGAAAACAAATCCAAAACAACAAACACCTGATGGTCTAATATCGAATCACCAAGTCAACAAGAGAATTCCCTAATCAAATCAAAGGACCAAGGTTGTAGGGAGTTGTGAGTAGAGGAAGACCAGATCGGTGCGAGGGGTTGGGTTCCATGGGCGCCTCGTCGGGTTGCAGGGGCGGTGGGGCGTTGCACCGGGTTGTAGACAGCAGGGATAGCGCGGCGGCGGACTGCTGGGGCGGCGGTGGACGCTGGTTGCAGGGCCGATGGAGGCCGGCTCCAGGGGCCGTGCGCCGGTAGGTTCCAGGGGCGGCTGTGGTCAATTAGCCTAAGCACGGCTTGGTTACTAAGTGGTAATTAGTGGAGGGAAAGCCAAATAATGGAGGGAAAACAAAAAAATAGGAAGTTTTTTTAGAGGGAAGGATTTTTTAGCTAACTTTTGGCTTTGATGGAAAACCTGAAAAATATAATTTCCATTCACTTTAGTTTCAAAATTATTTTTAAATGTTTCTTGAAATATGTGTTTTGAAAGAGGTGAACTTTTTGATTTGTTTCTTTTCAAATCGGTAGCATGTTTTTCTAGCTAACTTTCGTCTTTGGTGGAAAACCCGAAAAAAATATAATTTCCATTCAATTTAGTTTCCGAAATATTCTAAATGTTTTTTATGAAATGAGTACCCATTACATTATATATTTATATACAAGCACGTTCTTCGAACCGACAAAGAGGAAGCGCCCGGACAGGAGCTGCGGTGGCCTTGCACCGGCAATGGCTTCGGTGGTGAAGAGGACGTAGAGGATGTAGTCGTACGTGTCTTGGCGGCAAACTCGACGATGAAGCGCTTGTACGTGGCGGGATTCACTCACACACGTACTGGAGATGAAGGGGAACCATACCGGGAAGGGGAGCACCAAGTTCTCCTCACCTTCTTCCCTCTCCGTCTCTCTCTCTCTTCTCCCTCTCTCAAACCCTACATGGAGGGGTGGATGGAGCCAAGGATAAAGGGGTGGCCATGGGGAGGAGCTCTCTCAAACTCAAAAACCCAAGGATTCGTCCCTCCCCCTGCCCCCACACGGCAATGTCCAAAAACGGCCAGGTTCTAACCTCCAAGCTCCTAACCATGCCTTTAGGGACACTAGAAACGGGCGATGCCGAACTGGCTAGAAACGGGACGAAACACCGTGCCGTGGGGCCAAGTCGCTGAGGAAAAGCCGTGTATCATGAAAACGGACGTTTCACGACTTTCGGAGGAAAACGGCGTGGGACACTTGGAACGGCCCAGAAACGTGACCGCAAAACGAAGTCCACGGCTTCCGGCAGGTCACAGTGCCGAACTCCAGAAAATGGCCAAAAACAGGGCCGAAACGCGTGAAAACGGCCGTTTCGTTGTGCCGCGGGGTCAAGTCGCTGAGGAAAAGTCGTGTATCGTGAAAACGGGCGTTTCACGACTTTCGAGGGAAAACGGTGTGGGACACTTGCAACGGCCCTGAAACATGACCGAAACGAAGTCCGGCAGGTCACGGTGCCGAACTCCAGGAAATGGCCGAAAACAAGGCCGAAACGCGTGAATGCTATGACCTCATTTTAGATTAGCACATGTATCAGATTAGCGTGAGCATTTACATCTGACTCATTTCAGATAACCACATGTATCAGATTACACCATTACTCACCAAGATGAAAGAGCAAGAAGAAATTCTTTTCATTTATAGAAATATTATTTATACAGCCTCGTTGTTCATACACAAATATACAAATCTGAAAAAATTTTAAAAAAAGGTTCCATCTTGGCATCTTCCCACAATATACAAATCTGAAAAAATTTGAAAAAAAGGTTCCATCTTGGCATCTTCCCACAATATACAAATCTGAAAAAATTTGAAAAAAAAGGTTCCATCTTGGCATACACCGTTACATCCAGTACCTTCCCACAATATGCAATCTGTATACAAATCTGAAAAATTTGAAAAAAAAAGGTTCCATCTTGGCATACACCGTTACATCCAGTACCTTCCCACAATATGCAATCTGTATACAAATCTGAAAAAATTTGAAATAAAAGGTTCCATCTTGGCATACACCGGTAGGAGCTACACACATATTCCTTCCATTTGAGATAAAAATAGTCAGCACTGATTTCCAGTCTGTACAATTTCTCCAATGAAAAGGCTAGGCCCTCATTTCAGATTAGCACATATATCGTATTAGCCTGAGCATTTACATCTGACTCATTTCAGATTACCACATGTATCAGATTACACCATTACTCACCGAGATGAAAGAGCAAGAAGAAATTCTTTGCATTTATAGAAATACTATTTATACAGCCTCGTTGTTCATACATGGGCAGTAACAGACCACTACAACATACATCAGAATCAAAAAGAAAAACAAAACGGTTGTTGCATACAAGCTACAGACAACAAAGGTCTTTTGCCATGGCTGTTTGATATGCATTGCTTCTCTTTTCAGCATCAGCCTTTTACTCTTCCTCCCTTGTAGACTGTCGGTTTGCATCATTCCTGGACCCAAGATCAGCTACTCCCAATCCAGAATCAATAGCTTCTACTTCAGCATTTGTGTTCTGGTTTCTGTATGATATACTATGTATTGTTAGGGATAAATTGTGATGTGAATGGAAAAAAAAAACTGCTGCTGAAATTACTATTAAGAGAGGAGAAATTCAGACGGGCACAGGGGAAATATACTAGTCGTAGATCATCTAGAATTCTACTAGCTAGCTGTGTGGGTTTTGAATTCTGCTAGTCTGTGCTAACTGCAGAGAGCGGCAGACGATTTTAGACCAAAAACAACCAATGCAGATTGCTAAATCTCAGTACATATCTTTCACTGCATGTCATCGCAGGTGCAGGTATAGAATGGAGATACCATCATATAACCATTGGTATATTTTTTGCATGAGAACTGCAATGGAGAGAAAGAAACATATGCAAAACAGCACCTTAGGCAGAGCGCTTCACCTGTTTCCTATTGTTTGCATGACATCTATTGCAGTTCCAACAGCAATTTTTACAGCATGAATATCTGCCTGCAAAATATAAATTCGTCAAATAAAACATAAAATTTAACTGTAAGCAAGTCAGAAAGAACTTGTAACTTTTTTTTAATCAAATTTCCGACTACTGCTCCATCAGAGACAGGAAGACGCAGAATGGTAGCGTTCAGAGCTCGGAAAATTTATCTTTTCCTAAAAATAAACACTAATGCTCCTCAAAATAACATAAAAATTAAACAAGAGAAATTAGCACCCCTTTAAAAACTATAAAAAGGCTTGACAACACATTCCAATAGAGCTTACCTTTCTTACACTAATGAACGAATGTCTTCAGCAGCCCCACCAGAAATCTTGAAAAAAAAAGCAGAATATACAAGTAAGGAAATAATTTCAGGCAATTAAAATGAATATGCATACAGGCTTTGATTGAGACCTTACTAGAAACTCTTATTTCAACGTTCTCCCAGTCATGCATTGTTGCATTGCACAATTAACATTTATTACCAAGATTTAGTTAATATTTACATTAATCATGAACTCAACATACTTCAAAACATTGAAGCCGACTTAAAAATACAATTGGCCTTACTTAAGAGTATTAGACATTATTTAAAAGGTTTCATTCAGTGTTATACTGATTGTTATAACAAAAAAACTTAACATTATTATTCACCCAAATAGACATTTATAAACCAAGCAGGAATTTCATAATATAAGAAAAGATTAAAAGCAGAATGGCACCTACATGAAACCCATCTGTTTTGGTATTTGTTATTAACCCAGTTACTTGGAAAGGGGTAGGTTAAGCAACAAATAAGGCATCAGCAACTTGTTTAGAGTAAAAGCATCAGTAACTTAAAAAATACAGATCGTTCAAATATTACTTTGGACGCAAGCCAAACTAACTTCATATTCAAACATTTCCAAATTTCTAAAGCAAGCTGAGTAACAAAATCAAAACAAAACGAATCTAATTGGTGCCACACGTATTACTTCCTTTAGTTACCACAAGGACATTTTTTTTATGGCCACATCGAACTAAGCTAAACAAGCGTATGAGTATATCATCATGCAACTCTGAACACAAGTGATTCAAAAAATGACCATCTCCAGTTAGTTTTTTCCCTTAAAAGTGAAATTGGAGGCTTCAACAAACTATCAAGTCAAGTACGATTATAACAGAGACACTCTGCTCCCCAAAATCAAGTCAAAACACAACCTTTTGAACCTAATACCAACAATCGGTTCAAGTAATGCCAAATTCAAATTGTTTGATCTCAATCTACATCTTACTAGACCTAAATCGAGAACTGTAGAACCACCTCACATCCAAAGCAAGTCACGGCAAGTCATGGATGGAAGGCAGGACGCAATGCGCGGGCTGATCGAGAGATCAAGAAATGGGGGAAGACACGAGGAGGAGGCAGAGGAGGCGGGTGGGCGGGCAAGCGCAGGCGGCGGGGCAGAGGAGGCGGGCAGGCGGCGGCGGGGGAGGGGTGCAGAGGAGGCGGGCGGCGGCTGCGGAGTAGGGTTGTGGCGACGGCGGGGTAGAGGACGGGGCGGCGGCGGCGGGGCAGACGAGGGGGGCGGGCGGCTGCGGGGGAGGGCAAGAAGAGGCACGCCGGAGTGGGAGAAGGGTGGCGGTACCTGGATATCCAACCTCGCGCGGGAGCTACGGTCGTTGACGCGCGATACGGCGAGGGAGATCATCCCTATACGATCCGGAGAATTAGTGTATTATAAAATGCTACCTTTATTTAAATAATTATAGAAACATATATCTTCTAAATTAGTGTATTATATTATTTCCTCGCTTCTAAAACAAAATTTGGATAAAGATTGGCAACACATAAGTCTGCAATGCATCAATCCGTAGCTGTTCATATGGGTTTACTACGGATATAGCTCCAACACATAATATGTGTAGCTGTTGTATTGGCTAGCAATGCATGGTTATACCGTTGCTAGGTATACGTGGGTGAAGGGGGGTCCTTCTTGTAGTGAATCTAGAATTCTTTCTTCTACAGATGGCTGAAGAGTTCAACGAATTTAACTTTGTTGAGGAGAATAGTACTTATGGATACCCCGAGGGACCTGAAGGCGAGTACGCAATTGTGCTAGCAAGAATGGTGGACTATTTGGCTTTTGACCCTCACCCACATTACTTTTGGAGGTTGGTTGAGGCTTACCCTCGTCCCGCCTACCAAGTGGAGGTCCATATATTATTACGTGACTGGGTTGATTGCCCACAGCTACATCACTGGGATACCAAGGGATCATCTCCAGAATGCCATTAGTGATGCTGCTACCGAAGCCATCAGGGCTCTCTCATATGTCTATCTAGTGGACTTGCGAGATGGACCACATGAGCTGCCCAACAGAGAGGAGCTACACCGTCTGCCAGAATTAGGTGGAGTACCTCCGGAGATTGGAATACAGTTGGAGCGATGGGCTCGTATGGCATTTGGAGCAGAGTATGCATGTACTGGAGCATTAGAAGAGATATCCTTCCTAAGGTCATACCTTAGGGAGGCCAATAATGATCTAAGAAGAGTGGGACGTCAAGCGTATCGCCTACGCCAGCAGCTACTTAGAGCTTGTATGCAGAGAGATGCAGCCTATGCTCAGCTAGATGAGCTAGCTCCTCTGGAAGTTCCTAGAAAGGCGGATGTTGGACCTATTCCCAATGTGGGGCCAAGACCGCCTAAGCCAGAAAGGATTCACACCAGACACACCGTGCGTAAGCCCATATTGCCGCCTAGTTGCTTGGTGGGTATTCCTCGTCATGACCCACCCATGGAACCAACCCCACCTGTGGTGTCACATGTTGATTCATCGCTGGGACCCTTTATGGTTTATGATTACCCGGTGCCACCCTTATCATCTGTTTCTATCATTCCGGCACGAAATGACCATGAGGCTTCTACTTCGAGGGCAACACCTGTTGCAGAATTTGCTGCCATGACCTTAGAGGACTTCCAAGCATTACAAGGACGTTATCCTACAGATGGACCACCCGTGCAGTACAACCGTCGTCGTCGTCGTATTTAGCCCAACAACGAGTAGTTGTCTCTGCTTGTCTTAAATAAATTTCCCATTTGAGCCATAGTAGACGATTGGCTTTGTATCTTTAAATATGAGTTGTAAGACAATAGTGGTGTTCCACTTTTATCCTTGAATTTGCTTCCTTATTTTTATGGATTTCTATTTGGATCTTCTCGCATACGACCTCATGCATGCATACGGAAATAACAACTTATTTCTTGGGGTAATTTATTAAAGAAAATGCAGATGGTGCGTGGCCTTGGAGCTGCCCGTGGTCGGGGCGCAGCTCGTGGCCGTGGCGCTGCACAAGGGTGTGGAGCTGGCCATGGCCGAGGTCGTGGCCTTGGTGACATACCACCAACTCCCGCCGGAAATCCAACTATCATGCAAGTGCCTTCATGCGCACAGACCCTCCTAGGTTCTCACATGCTGTGGAGCCTATGGCAGTTGATGATTGGCTAAAGATAGTTACTAGGAAGCTAGAGCTGGCGAGATGTCCGGAACACGAGAAAGTGCTGCTTGCTTACCACCTGCTGGAAGGGCCAGCAGAGATTTGGTGGGAAACCTACCTAATCTCTAGACCTGAGGAAGAAGAAGGAGAGGAACACGCAGCTGAAGAAGGACAAGCTGCAGCCGGAGGAGGCAAAGGTGCACATGCCGAAGAAGCAGCAGCAGATGCGGAGGAAGAGCCACTCTATCAGGCTCGAGTAGTGGTGCCATGGGAGGAGTTTACTGCCGCCTTCCGTGACTACTTCATTCCCTCTAGTGTCAAGAGGATTAAGAAGCATGAGTTGATCCGTAAGCTCACCCAAGGATCACTCTCCGTCATGGAGTATCTAGCTAAATTCAATGAGCCAGGAAGGTATGCGCCGAAGGATATCGAAGATGAGGAAGAGAAGATGGACCATTTCCTAGAAGGAATGGATGCTCGCTACAAGACAAGGCTGCGAGTGTTGGATATAACTAATTTCCAGCAGTTGGTCAACAAGGCAACTACCTTGGAGAAGGAGTTGAAGGATGAAGATGTCATGTATTCCGCAAGAGGAAATGGCTGCAAGAGCAGGAACAAGTGTATCTAGACCACCTCAATTCAGGTCACAAGGTTTCCAGCGACCGAGAAATCCCATTATTTATTACCGACCTCCCCCTGTCGGTAATCAAAACAGGGCTCTTCAAAACCCTGCTGCAGCCTGCAAGAAAGGCTCAAGAAGACAAAGATCGCTCGGCTGGGACATGTTTCAGGTGTCACAAGACAGGGCACTTTGCCAAGAAATGTCCTACTCTTATCGCCAATCCAAACACCTCGGTGACAGCTATGAGAGGAGGAGGCCGGGGTGTAGCACCGCAGAATCAAGCTCGCGGATATGGTCGTGGGAGACTTAACCACGTCACCGCTGATGACGCGGCTATGGACTCCGGAATTCTCATGGGTACGTTTGGAATTCATACCCTTCCCGTACAAATTCTATTTGATACTGGAGCATCACATTCATTTATATCCCAAGATTGTGTGAATAGAATTTCTCTAGAAACATATCCATTAAATAGACCCTTAATCATACACTCACCCGGAGGATTAATCAAAGCCACTAGGTCTAGTCAGCTAGTAGAAATCAAAAAGGAAGGAGCACTTCTTTGGTTTGACTTAATAGTAATGGACTACCTAGGGGTAGATGTTGTAATTGGTATGGACTGGTTGACCAAGTACAAGGGGATCTTGGACTATGCCAAGAGAGATACATTTCAAAGGATTTGGCTTCTATGACCAGACATGGAAAATGGATGAGCCATATAGATGGGGACGGGCACTGTGGTATATGAAAGAAGATACACCTGATAAAGCGAGGGTAGTTAGTGAATATTTGGACGTGTTTCCTGAAGAACTGCCAGGACTACCACTAGATCGAGAAATAGAATTTGCTATTGAATTAGTGCCTGGTACAGCCCCAATATATAAGACCTATTACAAGATGAACTCTGAAGAACTAGAAGAGCTAAAGAAACAACTGGAAGATATGTCAATTAAAGGACTAATTTGCCCAAGCTCGTCAGCATGAGGGTCACCAGCCATGTTTGTTGATAAGAAGGATGGTGGACGCAGGCTAGTGGTGGATTATCGTGCCTTAAATGCGGTAACCATCAAAAATAAATATCCTTTACCTCGGATAGATGACCTGTTTGATCAGCTCAAGGGAGCCAAACGATTTTCCAAAATCGATCTTCTCTCAGGCTATCATCAAGTCAAGGTAAAAAAGGAGGACATTCCCAAGACAGCCTTCACTACTAGATATGGGTTATTCGAATTTCTGGTAATGTCATTTGGGTTGACAAATGCACCTTCTTATTTCATGAATCTCATGAATCTTGTCCTGTTGGAATTTTTGGACAAGTTTGTGATGGTATTCATTGATGATATACTGATATATTCCAAAACCCACGAAGTGCATGAAGTACATTTGAGAGCAGTCTTGGATAAGTTGAGAGAGCATAAACTCTATGGAAAATTCAGTAAGTGTGAGTTTTGGATTGATGATGTAACCTTCTTGGGACACATCATATCAGCTGACGGAATCAAGGTAGACCCTTCCAAAATAGTTACAGTCACAGATTGGGCGGTACCCACTACCGTCACAGAAGTAAGGAGTTTTCTTGGTTTAGCGGGATATTATCGCCGATTTATCGAAGGATTCTCAAGTATATCCCGTCTACTTACCCAATTACTTAAAAATGATCATAAATTTGTGTGGACCCCACAATGTGAGCTAAGCTTCCACCAGTTGAAGAAGATGCTCACCTCCACACATGTCTTAGTCACTCCTGACATCACGAAGAAGTTTGAGGTCTATTGTGATGCATCACGGCAAGGGCTAGGTTGTGTGCTGATACAAGATGGTAGAGTAGTGGCTTATGCCTCAAGACAGTTAAGGAAGGTTCCAATTTTCTAAGGTTTCGAACTAGCTACGGTATCCTAGGGTGATTGCTGGCTCTGATACCACTTTTGTCGTGACCTCCATGTGTCCACAGGGAATCCACACCACGATCGAATACTATGTAGGAAATAGTATCTCATGATGGACAGAATTGGACATCAACGCATGCATCATTATCTATTCGAAAGTAGAGTTTAACAGTGACAATATTTGTCTTACATTATTGAACGGGCATATTGGTTTGATCATTAAAGAAATCCAAACCACAAGATTAACGACGTTCAGAGTAGCGAAAATAATTCAACAACGCATGCGAAGAAGTCCAGCACCCAGCTAGGACGCCCAGCAAACCAACCTTCAGAACTCCTAGCCTGGCTCAGCCCCTGAACAAAATAATCCAAGGTTCTTGTATAATGAGCACATGGCTACCCAGCAAGCTATCCTTAACACTGTATGCAAAGTCAAGGATAGGGAAAGTTGTTTTACACAAAACCTATGTTCCTAATCAAATTTTAATTAATCAGATTTTAAGGGTGGAAGCATGAACACAAACTCCCAGAACGACAAAAGAAGGTGCAGACACACACCAAGCTCAACCACCTACCCTCTAGTCAAATTAATTATTTAGAAGAGGTGGGACTACATGTGAAAACCTCTCGCCCCGTCCATAACCGTGGACACAGCTGCCATGACAGTTTTAACTCTGCTGAGTGCGTACACTTTACCCACTAGTCCCGTCTCAATCCCAGGGGAGAGACGGTACAAGAGTGCTCCCCCACTTTGCCAACCACTTCACCAACCCCGTCTTTAGGTTTCCCCGGCCCGGCCGGTATCCTCCGCTGTAGGGGCCCTACTACTTCTGGATACCGCCCCGAGCCGTTCCTCTTTTAAGCCATTCGGTCTTAGGTTCATACCTACTTGTCGGGCAAGGTTGCCAGTCTTGCCCTAAAGCAACAGTACGAAGGCGTAACCGGACAGCCTGTGAGAAGGCGGTTAGCAGGTCCCATGGGTTACTAGGTCAGGACCCTCGGCACGAGGCCTAAGGCGCCAGTGGTTGCACATGTTTGGTTTGGTCTAGCAATTCACAAGCAAGAGTCCTTAGGTAGGGGAGGTCTCCAATCCATCCTCAAACCCCGAGACCACCAATCAGGCCTCCCCTAGCTTGCTGAGTCAAGTTTTAGTTGCTTAGATTTTAATAACATCATCTCGGGGCCCAAAGCCTCTTGACGACAATAAAACATTAATTTGAATAATTGAACCTAACAACTAAAACAATGGATAAGCCAGGGAAAAGATAACTGGTTTAATCAATGGAAAGGAAATCTCGTACTAGCGGAGTACCAGTACGGAATTGGCACGCACACACTATTTCTATATGTCATGCATCATGCATCATGATAGTAATATTAATAAGGTGAATCCCCACATTCACAGGCTCATGTTCCATAGCATAATCAAATAAACATGACGCTTGTAAATGTCGTTCGTGAAGTATAGGCTTAAGCAATATGACGGAATTAATATACTAGACTTGCTTTCGAAGAAGCCCTCCCTGCGGGTCGAGGATCGCCTCCGAGTCCTCACCTCCACAACAACAACAACAACAAAACCCGGGGTCTACGCACGAACCGGTTCACATGCCACAAATAAATAAAGCCATACATCACCATTCGGATCATGTAAAATAGAATGTACAGAAAAATCCAAGGTGAAAATGCGGTCCTAATGGCTCTGGAACTGCTACTTTTGGAGTCACGGTTAATTTTAAATAAATCTACGAAGTCCAGCCGAAATTGAAAAAGCTACAAGCATTAAAGAGGGGATTTTAACCCTAAATGGGCTAAACCCCCAAATTCGGCCTAGTCCCCTCCTCTTCTCTCTCTCGGGCCGACCCACGGCAAGGGGGGAGGGGCGCGCCGGCTGGCAGCAGCAGGCAGCGGCGGTCCGGTTTAACGGCAGGACCCAGCGGACGCGGGCCCGCCCGGTCAGTGGCCGCGGAGGAAGGAGGGGCAGCGCAGGGCTGGTGCGCGCGGGCGCGGGCGTGCGTGCGGGCGGCGGGGCCCAGCGGCACACGCGTCGGGCATGGGAGGCGCAGCACGGCCTCCAGTTGGCACGCTCGGGGGGCAGGCGCGCAGGCGTGGGGCCCGTGGCGGGACGCGCGTCCACGCGTGAGCGGCGACGCAGTCGGCCGGTCAGCTCGAGGCGTGCACGAGGGGGGTCAGCGGGGCAGGCACGAGCGTGGCGGCCTCCGGTTGACTGGCGCGGGACCCGCGGTTCGGCGCACGGGGGAGGTAGGAGCCGACGTGGCGACGGCGAATTGGCCCTGAATCTGGCACCGGCGGCACGGCCGCCCAGGATCGTCGGCATCCCATATCGGGCCAAACTAGGGTTTGGAATAACAAATGCATTTCAAAACCAAATCTAACGAAATATATGGTCATTTTGACCGTCTCGACAAGATCTACACGATGGTTAGGTCTAAACTAGAAAAAGATGCAAGGATAGGACGGATTACCTCGAAAACTCCTCCGGAAGGAGGTGATCTCCAAGGTGGCGGCTAGGGTTGGGTGTGGGGAGCGGTTCTGTCGACCAGGGGGTGAAAGAGGGCTTAAGTATGCCCTAGGACGTAGGAGGGCGGCCAAGGAAGGCCTCCAACGGGCTAGGGGTTGAGTACGGGATAAAACGGGCCTCCGGAGACTTAAGGGAGTAGGGAATGGCTTGGGTTAGGCCTTAGGTGGTCTTTGCTCGAGGGTGGCTTGCTAGGACTGGTCGAAGCTGACTAGGGGTCCAACTAGGGTCCCAGGGTGGGCCCCAATCCTTATATGAGCCAAAAATCTAAGGAACGATTTTATAAACACATGAAATGATGGGTAAATAGAATTTTACCTTTTATTTTATTTTGAACAAAGCATGGGACATACTAATACTTATTAGAATGTCACACGTGGATTCACGGTCTGAGTTTCAAATCGGTCCATCGGACACAATCCGACGGTCATCGAACGCCGTCCGATAGGGTTCAGATCCAAATTCCTGGCCTTGGTCGGACACGGTCCGGTGGTCGTCGGGCACCGTCCGACGGGGCATTTGGTCGCCACGGCCTAGGGTTTGTGTGCTCGTCGGACTCTGTCCGGTGGTTCATCGGACACAGTCCGATGAAGTGTATCGGCTTAGGCTTATGTGACGTGTGCATCCATTGGACGCGATCCGGTAATGGTCGGACGCCGTCCGATGGGCTACAGTTTACCTCATTGGACGCGGTCCGAAGACCGTCGGACTACGTCCGACAATGGGGTTGTGTCGTGGGAACTTAGACGCTGGCCAACTTTGGATTCATCGGACGCGGTCCGACGGTGGTCGGACGCCATCCGACGGACTGAAATTTTTACCCCTTCAAACTTAGGCTCTCCCAACCCCACTTGTCACCACGCCTCAGGTCTTGGGTTACTTATTCGTCTTTTCGACTTGGATAGGCATCAACTCAGTTTGGGCAGGAGGTTTCGCACTGTAAACTTTCAGCTTTGGACTTGGCGACTACGAAACCCGGGGACACATAAAAAATAGCCTCAGATTCTTTCGGGCACTTTCGGTGATTTCTACCCAAAGCAAACTACCCCGTGGACAGCTGGCACTCTCAAACTCTCTCGATACGGCTCAGAAGTAGATAAGACTAGAGACTCGAGTGCTCAGTGGGACCAACCTGCCAGAGAAAGACCTACACTCGACGTGCACGAGCCTCAACACACACGCAACCAAAAGACATTAAAAGAAAGCTAAAAATAAAGTCCTTAGTCTTGCTTGGCTAGTTGAGTGTCCTCAAATGCCAAAACTAACCCTAGGAGTCCTATGTCTTACAATCTCCCCCTTTTTGGCAATTTGAGGACAAAACCTGCATAATCAATCTCAAGGCAGACAAATGCACAAAGGTCTATGGCAGGGGGTTAGTTGCAGGAGCATATGATCCAATAGCTATCCAAAATTTGAGCAAATGAAGCATTAGCCAAAGCGATCCAATCATGAGCTAGAGCACAACACAAGCAAGCGCAATCAATCCTAAGCACATACTAGTCATGATGAGCATCCAAAGAGCACTTGAGCATGGACATGAGCAATAGCAAGTACAGTCTAGCATGAGCACACACTAGCATGATCCAAATGAGCCAGAGCAATGCTAAGCTTAATACCAATTGGAGCAGGATACAAGTGAGAAAGAGCAATGCCATGCTAAGCATGATACCAATTGGAGTAAGATACATTCAGCATGAGCAGGATACCAATTGACATATCTAGGAATTGAGCACAAGCAATGACATGACCTAGAGCAAAGCACAAGCCTAAGCAAGCATATGCACATGAACTCGATTTCATAGCTCCCCCTAGATCAATGCATTAGAAAATGAAGTTCTCAAATGAAATTTGGGATCAAAATGAAGTTCTCAAATGAAATTTGGGATCAATTCACCAATTAGACTATTCATGCTCCCCCTCAACACATGCTCTCCAGATTTAAGACATTCTACTCTCCATCACTCCCTTTTTGGCCAGATTCAAGCAAATTAAAAATTGATTCAGTCTTTCTCCCCCTTTGTCATCAAATAGCAAAAAGACACTTAAACTGGCACTAACTTGAAAGCACATGTAAGGAAGTGAACTAGTGAGCTTTGAAAATTATACAAGCACCTAGATGAAACATGATGTCCACTACATATTCTTTTGAAGCTAATGCAAGGTTACTTAGTCAACTTAGATCAAATTAGCTATTTTTCAAGTGATGTTCACTAAGTTTTAACTAAGTACATGAGAGAGGTGAACTTATAGCCATAAGTTTCAAACTAGGTGATCAAGCTCAAAGGACAACACTAGTGCTAACATCTCTAATGGAAGCTAATCATATCACAAGTTTCGCAATAAAGCTTCAAGAGATAAAAGAGGTTTTTGTGTTGAGCATTTTACTCCTTTTAAAGCTTTGGCCTTCTGCCTCTTTTCAAATTTGCTGTCGTCTCAAGCCATAGTCGACATCACCCAGCATGACACTGAAGGTGAGCGTCTTGGTCATCCAGACTCCCCCCCAAGTTCATGCCTAGTGCAATGGCGAGCTATCTCGTAGAGGAGGACTGGTGAGACATCTTGCAGCTTATTCATTTTATTTGCTCAACCTTTTTGAAATTTTTTTCAATTAGCCATCCTGCTACACCAAGTAATAGATAGTTCAACAAAAGTATTAGTACTAGGTTATCCATTGTGCATGAGCAACATAGAGTGAAACAGGTGGCTCTAAGAAAACCTAGCACATGTTCATGGCATCGATTTAGTTGATGTTTTAATTAAGCTTCAAATGAGTAAGTGACCAAGCTTCCAAATATTAGTTCTCTAGACCATGCAATGGAACTACAAGATCAACTAGAGTAGCCAGTATAAAGATCAAAGCTCAAGTCACAAAACTCATATGTACAGGTATTATAATGGGACCTCTCCCGTAGTCCAGTTTGGTTGTAAAATTGCATTTGACTTTTCTAGCACATTGAGCTCATTTCTCAGCTTGCAAAACCTAGCCTCATCTAGTGGTTTTGTGAATATATTTGCAAGTTGGTCATCCGTACGCACGTTCTCAAGCACAATATCACCCTTTGCTACATGGTCTCTGAGGAAATGATGTCGGATGTCTATGTGCTTAGTACGTGAGTGCTGGACCGGATTGCAAGATATCTTCACAGTGCTCTCATTATCGCAAAGCAAACGTATGTGGTCAAGTTTTATGCGATAATCGTAGAGAGACTGTGTAAGAAAGAGCAATTGAGCACAACTGCTCCCTACCGCTATGTATTCGGCTTCGGCCGTTGATAGCGCCATGAAGTTTTGTTTTTTCAAAGCCCAAGATACTAAACACCTTCCTAGAAAGTGACAAGCCTCCGAAGTGCTCTTGCGGTCAATTTTGCAACCGGCATAGTCCGAATCGGAGTAGCCGAGAAGCTCAAATCGAGCGCCATTCGGGAACCATATCCCAATACTAGGAGTGTGTTTTAAGTATCAAAATATTTGTTTCACAGCTTTTAGATGCACTTCTCTAGGGGATGCCTGAAATCTAGCGCACATGCATACACTAAACATGATATCAGGTCTAGAAGCAGTAAAGTACAGCAAAGCACCAGTCATCGAACGGTAAAGCTTGGGATCCACGTGCATACCTTCGATGTCGAGGTCCAAATGCCCATTTGTCGCCATAGGAGTCCGAATGGGCTTACAATCCTGCAGCCCGAAGTGCTTGAGCAAGTCTTGAATGTACTTCTCCCGGGATATGAAGGTGCCCGTCCGCAACTGGTTGATTTGAAACCCAAGGAAGAAGTTCAGCTCGCCCATCATCGACATCTCGAACTCCTTGCCCATCATCTCACTGAACTCGGTGCAAAGAGCTTCATTGGAGCTGCCGAATATGATGTCGTCCACGTACACTTGGTAGAGGAAGAGATCCCCGTCTATCACCTTGGTGAACAAGGTCGAGTTGGCCCATCCAACCTTGAAGCCCTTGAGTGTGAGGAACTCTTTCAGCCGCTCATACCAAGCCCGTGGAGCCTGTTTCGGTCCATACAGCGTCTCCGACAGCTTGTACACATGATTGGGTTGTTGTGGGTCCTGGAACCCTGGAGGCTACTAAACATATACTAACTCTCCAATTTAGCCGTCCAGGAAAGCACTATTGACGTCCATCTGCTTGAGCACAATGTTGTGGCATGTTGCAAATGCCACAAGCGGTCGAATTGCATCCAAACGAGCCATAGGAGCATATGTGTCTCCACAGTCAACACCGTCAATCTGTGAGAAGCCCTGAGCCACAAGTCGGGCCTTGTTCCGCACAACTGATCCAAATTCATCTTGCTTGTTCTTGAACACACACTTGGTGCTGATCATGTTGCAGTCACTGGGTCTCTCCACAAGTGTCCAGACCTTGTTCCTCTCAAAGTTGTTGAGCTCCTCGTGCATGGCATTGATCCAATCTGGGTCTGCCAATGCTTCCTCAACTTTCTTCGGCTCAATCTTAGACACAAAGACCTGAAACTCACAGATGTTAGCTGTCCTAGACCGTGTCTGCACTCCCCGTGTCGGGTCACCAATCACCTGCCCGACTGGGTGATCTCGGGCAATGGTGTGGTGCTACCTCACAAGTTGTGGTGCTGGTGTTGCTCCCTCATCCTGCTGAGCTGAACTATCCACTGGAGCTATGCTATCCTCTGGAGCTGGAGCCACTGTGCTGAGGTGATGCTCCCCCTAAGTCTGGTGCCTAGTCAGGAGTAGGTGGAGGCACCGGAACTGGCTCATCCTCTGGCTCAACCTCCATGGGTCTGACGTCACCAACTGCCATCTGCTGGACTACTCTAGCCAAAGGCTCTTTTGCCACATCATCCAAGTTCTCAAACTGCCCCTGGGATCCATCTGACTCATCAAACTTCACATCACAGCTCTCCTCGACTAGCCCAGTCCTCTTGTTGAACACTCTGAAAGTCTATGATCTCGAAGCATAGCCCAGGAAGAAGCCCTCATCGCACCAGATCTGGAATTTGCCCAAGTGCTGGCGCTTCTTGTAGATGTATACCTTGCAGCCGAAGACTCTGAAGTAGCACACATTCGGCCGCCTCCCAATGAGCATCTCATAAGAAGTCTTCTTGAGAAGGTGATGTAGGTACAGCCGATTGAAGCAATGGCAGGCAGTGTTGATCGCCTCTGCCCAGAAGACATCTGGAGTCTTGTACTCATCGAGCATGGTACATCTCACCAGCTGAAATGAGGTTTTTGGATCAAAATGACAAATTGGTTTTTTAAAACTCTTTGATTCCAAAATCTTTTTCTTGCAAAATTTGAGTCGCCTCCCACTACTGACTCGGTTTGCCTGCTCGCCAAAGTCTAGCTTGGATGGCTTTGGCATAGGCACCTTGGACATGTGAGAATGACAAATTTGAAAAAGTTGGTGAAAATGATTTCATTTGGGGTGTTAAGGATGTTACCTTTGAGAAGAATCGGCTTTGTAGTGCTTGTCAAGCGGGGAAACATGTAGCTAGTCCTCACCTACCATAGAGTGTCATGTCCACGTCACGCCCACTAGAGCTGTTGCACATAGAAGTGAACCTGCATTGCTTAGTGGTTGTCGATGACTTCTCCGGTACACTTGGGTCTTCTTTTTGCTTGACAAAAGCCCCGTTCGGGATGTTTTCAAAAGATTTTCAACTAGAGCCCAAAATGAATTTGAATGTCCAATAAAACGGGTGAGAAGTGACAATGGGATGGAGTTCCTAAACACTAATGTGCAAGATTATTGTGATAAGCTAGGTATTGGACACCAGTTCTCTGCCACATCTACTCCAGAGCAGAATGGGATTGTAGAGCGAAAGAACACCACACAAGAGAGTCATTTTGATGACTCAGAAACCCATTTAATGGGTCCCCGAGGGTTAGTCTTTGCAACACCAAAAGCATCAATCAAGTCTTTCCTAACCCATACTTGTGTTCTATGGTCGTTTTTGGATGCAGGCCCAACAAATCTAGCTTCAATTCTACCTTGCCCATTCCTCTTGAGCAGGTAGTCCCCTTCTAGCTCTACATGGTTTCTAGGAAGGTTGGGATTGGGTGTAGTCCACGTGTATGCTCTTGGTGGTGCCCCAGGTGGTGCTCTCCTCCTCATATTGCCCCTAGGTGCCCCATCATACCCACGTGTCTCAAAGAAAGGTCTAGCTGGCCTATGTGCTCTCCTTTGCTTATACCCATTCCACCCATTTTGTCTAGCAGGAAATCTAGCCCAAGTGTTGTTCCTATTGCCATTCCAGGGCCTAGTGTTCCAGTTGTTCTGCCTATAGTTCATCACAGGTCTAGTGTTCCAAGTGGTAGGCCTAGAATTAATTTTCCCATTGCCCATATTCATTCCTATTGTTCCAAATTCTAGGCTGCCAGGTGTTTTGAGCTTGCCTTCTAGGGTATACCTGCCTAGAGTATTGCCAGGAGTGGTAGTAGTTGCTAGGCCTAGAAGTGATATGAGAAGGGTTAGCTCCATTGGCAAATGCAAGAGGACCAAGACCTTTCCTCTTTCTCCCCTTGGGCTTTTCTCGGGGGTGAACCCTAATCTTCCCTTCTCGGAAACAGGTCGTTGGTCCTTGAGCATCTTATCCAAGGCTACACTCTCCTCATAGCACCTCATCTCAAACTTGGCCAACTTAGCCCTCAGCTCAGCATTTTCTCTAGCTAATTCCCCATTTTCTATGGCTAACTCCCTAGCTGCCAATGCACCCTTGCAGTGGTCTGGATCGCATATCCCAGTATGGCTAGTGGAACCATTTGTACATGATGCAAGCATAGAAGGACCACTAGCACAAGCAATTGCAATAGACTTCTGCTTAGCACAAACATCTGGCAAATCAGGTGCAACAACAGACAAGGAAACAGGCAAAGAACTAGCAACAGGAGTAGGTGAAACAGGTACAGCAACTGGCAAAGCAATAGACTAAGAGCTACTAGATGAAGCAAGTGAATCAAGCACAATGCAGGCAAAGCAGTTACACAGCTAGCAATAGGCAAAGCAACAGGTATTGAACTATGAACATCAACACCAACAGTCAAAGCATCTAGCGCAGTGGGTGAGACCAGTGTGATAGACTCATTATCACAATTATCACTAGCAGCATACTTAAGAGAAGGCAAAGCATTGATAGCATCTTGCAAGGCATTTCCAGCAACAAGCATGTCTTTTTCATCTTCAAGCTTATACACATCACTTAGCAAGTCATCTACCATCCCTTGCAAGTTTTCACGTTCTTTCTCATATTCAAGATTTTGCTTGCAAACTGCCTCATGTTTTTCTTTAAGTTTTTCATCCTTAGCCCTATACTGGTACAAGTAATCTTGGGATTGATTTAGACAGTTCACCACATGGATAAGAAACTCAAGGGACTCAGTATCCATGACAGAGACATTAGAATCAGTATCACTCACCTCTTCATCGGTGGACTTGGAGGAGTGGGCCATTAGGCACCGTGGAGGAAGAACGGGTGCTGTCGCGACCTCGATGTTGGATTCCCAGCCGTCATCATCTCCTGAGGCAGCCGCCAAGCTCACCAGTGGACGAGCCGGAGGTGGAGGCACCGACTCGGGCACCGTGAGGCCGATCAGCACCTTTGGCTTCTCCTTGTTCTTCTCCTTGGACCCTTCATCGCTTGAGGTAGAGGAAGAAGACCCACTTGAGCTGTTGTCGTTCTCCCACTCACCGACGAACGCTTGCTTCCTGCCATTCTTGTCGGTGCGGCGGAACCCGGACTTGTACCTCCTGGACTTCTTCTTGGACTTGTTCTTGTCCTCGTCACTACTTGCTTTGTCCTTGCCCTTGGACTTGTTCTTCTTCTTGTTCGGGCACACGGAGGCAATGTGACCTCACTCATTGCACTCGTAGCAGCGTATGGAGGCAAGAGCTTTCTTGTCCTTGAAGTTCCTGGAGCTGAATCTCTTGAGTGACGTCCCGATCCCTTTCATTACTTGGGCCAGGTTCTCTATACCCTTCACAAGCCCGGTGCTTCCTAGTTCGCCCTCGGAGCTTGACTTGTTGGAGCTTGCCTTGGCGCTTGACTTGGATGCTTTAGCCTTGAGAGCAATGGTATTCTCCTTAGCCTTTGGAGCTGAGCCGTCATTGGGCTCATTCACCAGCATCTCGTGTGCGGTGATGTACCCGAGCAGCGTTGTGGGCGACATCATCTTGAACTTGGCACTGCGAGAGGTGTAGACGACGAAGCTAGTCCCTATACTCCGACCTGGGAAGGACCCTCAGCATCTTCCTGCAAACTTCTTCATCACTAATTTCACACCCGAGCCCCTTGAGCTCGTTGATTAGTGGGTTAAGACGAGTGAACATAGCATTACCATCCTCCTCGGGAAGCATCCTAAACCTATCAAATCGCTCCTTGACTACAACTAGTTTTTCTTCTTTCACAGCACTAGTTTCCTCAGCGATTTCTACCAAGGTTTTCCAAATGTCTTGGGCTATCTTGAGGTTGCTAACTCTCTCAAAGGCCTCAACTCCTAGACCTAAGAACAGTGCGTTCATGGCTTTGGCATTCAAATCTAATTTTGTGATTTGCTTAGCTGTGGGACCTGTGTCCTTGCTAACTACAAAGCCTAGTGGAGACTCCACAGTCTTCCACACCTCATGCCCTAGAGACTGGATGTAAGTTGTCATCTTGGTTTTCCAAAACCCAAAGTGAGTGCTAGTGAAGAGTGGAATCTTATTGCCCACAACGCTACGCCCGTCGGCCATTTTAACTCTACCGTGGTTAAACAGAAACTAGAGCCCTATCTTTGATACCAATTGAAAGAACCTACGACCGCCGGGGGGGGTGAAGCGGGAGTTTTACAATTTTTACCTAGTTCTTTTTGTTATTTTCTTTGGACTTAGTCAAATTTTGAAACCAATCCTAATTGAAATCCTAGATGACTAAGAGCTACGAATGCGAAGTGTAAACAACTATGAGCTAGATAGCCGAAGCAACAAGAACTACAATAGCCGAAGCAACGGAATTTAAATGCTGAAATGTAAAGGGACAAGGGGACAAACCAGTTTTTAACGTGGTTCGGTGCAAAGCACCTACTCCACGGTGAGGAACTTCCCAACGGGAAGCCGGGACCCTCTCATCTCATGCCCTCAATCCACTCGGAGAGCGTTTTAGGGCATGAGCCCAAGGCTTGCTCTTAACCTTCACACCGAAGACGGATTCTCCCACAAGTTGAGAGCTTTCTGTCACCCCGGCACCACGGACGTGGCATCAACCTTCGCGGAGAAGGTATTTTGTACAAGTGACCCCGGAGACCTTGACGAAGCCCGGCGTCAACGGAGGTCTTGGTCACTTCACGGCGTCCTGGCCCCTTGAGCGAACTCCCGTGCCCCGGAAGGTGTAGACGTACACGGTCCCTCGACACACAAAGGAGATGTACCCCAGACACGAGCCGGCGGTGGCCTTGCACCCTGCAAGGGCTTCGTTGGTGAAGAGGATGTAGTGGTACGGCTCGGTGAAGAACTCGACGGTGAAGCTCGAGGACATGGCGGTGAGGTCTCAACTCCGGCGAAGGGGAACCCAAAGAGCACTCGAAGAACGGAGGACACACACACCACGTACCGGACCGGAGGGGATGACACCAGGAAGGAGGACTCCAAGCAGCTCCTCTCCTTGTTCCCTCTCTCCCTCTCTTCTCCCTCTCTCAAACTCAAACACTAGCCATGGACATAGGGGGGAACCATGGGGAGGATCTCTCAAGACACACAAGACCAAGGGTGTCGGTGTCTGGGAAACGCGCTCCTGCAGAGCCGCGAGACCACGGACCGGCAGAAGAATTTATAGTTGGTGTGAGGCCCAACGACCACCCTTCTCAGCAGCCTGGGGCGGCGGCCAAGCCTGCGGGGGCTAAGGCCACGCTGTCTTCCCGGACAAGCCTAGTGCGACTTGATGATCAGGGTACAGATCCTTCGTACAGTGAGGGGAGGAAGATGATACCAACCGTAAAGACACAAGTGATTTACCCTGGTTCGAGCCCCCACTGCCGGGTAATAGCTCTACTCCAGTCTTATTGATTATATGGTGGAAAACGGTACAAGGGTGCCGAGACCGGGCTTAGAGGCACCGACCCCGAGCTTACAACTGTGGGGGCTAAGGACTAAGGCTACTGGCGAGGAAGCTTCGGACGGATGTGGCCTGTATCTTTGGGCCTATGGCCCATGTAACTTAGGGTTTTGGTGGGTGCCCCTGTTTTGGCCGCCCCACTCCCCCTGGCCGCCGCTATATATGTGGCCGTTGCCTCTCTTTTACGTTTAGGTTTTGTTGTGTTTGGTAGACCCCTTGTGTGTCCCTCCTTGAGATTGCGCGTGTCGACTAGACCGCCCGATACGGGAAACAGAACCTCACCTTTGGTTTCGTTAATTATCAGTTATCATCTTGTTCTTGCTTGTTCTCGGTTGCAGCAGGTTCAAGGATCGATTGGGTTTCGACTTGGTTGATCGGTTCAGCGAGGTGACGTTGCGATTGCTTGGTTGCTGATCTCGTAGTTAGTAGCCGATCCATCTACTTCGCTGTACACCAAACCGACGTATCGTTCCTCACCAGAAGATCGGGCTGACCTCGTGCGAATCAAAGCCCGTGCAAACATGGGGTACAATCACAGCGCTCCGCTGCAACCATGGCCAAAATCAGACACACCTCCAACCACCGCCGGGAACACCGCCTATAGAGTAGAAAGAAGGAATGTAGCCCCACTGCTGCCACCAGGACCAACTCATTTTTCGTAAGAGCATGCGTGTGATTTTATTTCTCCAATACAACAAGGCCTAAATTGTTATTTATTTATTGGAGTTGAGGTTAGTATATATATGCATGAAAGCATACTGTTATAGGACAAAACTCACACAAGTAACAATTTTCACAATTCCCTTACCTATTTTAATTGGTCTTTCTAATGGACAATGCGGAATGTATATGATGACTTGCAGTGGATACTTGCCACCAGAATACGTGAAAAATCAAGTACTCTCAGATGGGTATGACATATTTAGTTTAGGTGTTATAATAGTACAGATAATGACTGGGCGTGAAGGCCACTACCGTATTGATGACAGGACGCGCCGAAAATTTGTGGAACATGTAAGAGTAATTTAGTATTAATTTCAATTTCAGCTTCGCGCGCATTTTTGGAAATTTACTATGCTATGCTTGATCTTCATGTTCCAATTTTATAGGTACAAGATAAATGGGGAAAAAGGCTAGAAAAGAATTTGAGGCCCAGCTCACTCGAAGTATATTGCCAACAAGTGAAGACATGCATAGAGGTCGCATTAGATTGCATGAAGCAGGACCGGCATGACAGATCAAGTATACAGCAAATTGTCGTATATTTGAACGCCACAGAGAGAATAATACCTGACTTCGGGATGACAGAAAAGGTACTATATAAAGAAACTGCTGTCATTTTTCCTCTTTGCTATGCCATTCAAGAAAAATGGGACCCATAAATAGTACCTATAATATGCTTAGAGCATGCATCTACAATGGTAGAATCAATAACTACTTACAAAAAATGACATGTAGTCTATAGGTAGCAAATAAACAACCTCTCAAATGAGCAACCTAAAACAGTCTCGAAAATTAATTTGGGGCATATATATGTAACAGTATCTATGCATCTAGCCATCCATTATAGTCTCTCTTAATAAGAGCTAGTTTATCTCTCTCCTCTCTCTTCTTCACGTAAGTAAAAAGCTGAGTTGGAGTTTTTATTCCCTGCTGATTTGGTACCGATGTAGATATTATCAAAAATCCAATTATTACACCCCTAAAATACATACTCAACTAAAAAGATTGCATCTCTATATAATATTTCATCTATCACAGCCGAATCTCTAAAATATAAATCGACATATCATATGTAGCTATCATTACTGCAAGGCTATGAAAAGGCTGGCGTTATGTACCGGGCAGCAACAACCAAGAGTGTAAATAATGTATTATACAGTGTAAAATTTGATAATTGCTAGTGTAGAGTTGAGTCTACGAATCCTTATGTAGACTCCACGAGTTTATGAAATCCGAGATCTTTAGCGATCGATCCGAACCGCTATCTTGTTCATCTTATCAAAATGTAGCCACCGACTAAGTTTTGTATTTTTTTTAAATTTGTTTGCTATTTGTTTTGTATTATTAAAAATCAACAATAGCAAATAAATTTAAAAAAATTACGAAACTTAGTTGGTGTTACTTTTTGATAAGATGAACAAGATCTGTGGTTCAGATCGATCGCTAAAGATCTCGGATTTAACAAACCCATGGATCCGTAGACTCAAGTCTACACTAGCAATTCTCGTATTTTTTCTTACTTTTCATGAAGTTTGACAGAAATGTGACAAATGTACACTACGTTTGAAGCCGACATGCTTTCTTAGCTGTGTTTTTTTTACTTAGCCCTTCTCAATATTTTTATTTCATCCCGACTTTAGAAATAATAATAAATCTCAGCTAGATTAAAAAAAATAGTCTATACGTACAAATAATTTCTTACTGCAGTTTTCTTGATTTTAGTTTGACGATGAAGAATCCATCCATATTTCCAAGAGCAGCACCACGTTCAGGCGTCCTTCAGGTTAGTGCTATTCAAATGCTTCCATGCATGGAGTGCGAGCTTTGACAAATAATAACCAGATTTAAATTGTGTGCCTGATGGGGCTCGGACGCGGGTCCCGATCTTTTTGTGAGTGACGAAGAGGATAATTCGGTAGGTGTCACGAATACCTAAACGATCCGGCTTCCAACCCCGCAAGGAACTGAAAATCCCGGCGATCGCTAAAACACCACGACGATTGGTTATCGATCGAACCAGGCACGATCGACCTATCCCCAAAAGACGGTTCCTGCAGGCAGCTGAAGAACGAGCAAGAACACAAGATAAACAATCATAATTGCGAATATAAATTAAGGATAATGGGGTTCAAAAACTTGGTCCTGTTGGTATAGCCGACACAAGAAGAACAAGACGAAATCTCACACAACCTTGATAAAATCAACTAAACAAGACGAAGCACGGCAGGAAACTTATATAGGGCAGCGGCCAGAGGAGGGGCGCTCTAACAGGTGCCCACGCGTACTCAACCTTTACTCTAGGGGTACACGGGCCTTGGGCCAAAAAATATGGCGACGTAGCGCCGGAAAGTTTCTATTCATCAACGCGTTTTCGCGATTCCTGTTGACTCGGATTGAATTTAGAGACGTGGTTGGATCCGTTGGAAAGCTTATCTCGTAAGCTTTCCGTAGAGTCCTTATTTGCCTCATTTGGACATCATATGTGATCTGAGCGTCCGTTTAAAGGTGCGCCGGTCCTGAAAGTCCGAACCGGACTCTGCAGCGAATTCGACGTCCTCTCGTCTTGGGCGCGGTGGTTGGGGACTTCTTAGACCTCGTCAATGATGTCCTCATCAGTGCCTGAATAAACATGCACACAAACAACATGCATGCATGTAGTGTGAATGTTATGGTTTTCTTTCACCAGGTAATAATAGAGTAATGTATATTTTGGATTACATGCGGTCAAAATTTCTAAACATTAATTACCGACATCTTCATATTATTTGTATTGGACATAAAATAAATAAAGTATAGATTTAGTTTAAAATACATTCAAGACACTAATTTATTTAGATTTCAAATACTATATAAAAATGTATTAGTTCAAAAAAATACTATGTTTTTTTTTGAAACAAAGGCAGTGGCTCTGCCGTTTCCATTAAGAAAGAGAAAGAGTAGCATTTACAAGATTTGGAGAAGAAGCTGCGAGAAGGCAGTTACAAAAGGAAGAAACCTAAAAGAAAGGAAAGGAAGAAAGAACAAAGACAAAGACTAGCCATAGTCATCTGACCCGAAGGCCAACATCCAATCGAGCAAGCCCTATCTAATGGTATGGAGAACCTGCCAAACATCATGGATCTTTACTCTAAATATCCGCTCATTACGCTCCAACCAAACATTCCATGAGACGAAGATCACAAGACCATCGAATTGCTTCCTCTGACTATTGGGTACCTTCATCCGCATGCACATCCACCAGTCCCCAAAACCTTCCAAAGTGAACGGCATACGCAGGCCAAGTCCTTGCACCTCATGTAAGACATTTAGCCAAATAGTCTTGGTGAACGGGCAATGTGCAAGAAGGTGGTTTGCCGTCTCCTCCGCTAAGCCACAAAGGGGACTGAAAATGAAATTTGGTCATCCCCTGCTTTGCAACCGATCCGCAGTTAGGATCTTATTCTGCACCGCTGTCCAAACGAAGATCTTGCATTTGGGTGCTACCTTAGCCTTCCAGATGGCATGGGAGAAACTGTCAACGACTGCACCACGGAACTGAGTGTCGTAAGTGGACTTTGCACTGTAAGCACCTTTAGCAGTCCATCTCCAAATCAAAACATCTTCATCTTGACACAGATTTATGTGTTGCACTTTGGTCCATAGAGTTGCAAACTAATAGAGCTCTGGATCAGATGTTATGTTAGCCAGGTCCAAAATCCAGACATCATCGTGCAACCCCTGACTTACAGTCAGTCTTTTGTTTTTGGACTTAAGAAAGCAAAGAGGTGCTATGTCTTTAGGCGCTTGCCCTTGCAACCAATGGTCCGTCCAGAATTTTGTGAAGTTTCCATTCCCGATAACAAACCGGGTACTTGCTCTGAAAAGGTCTCGGTCTGTAGCATTGACAGGAGTCTGGAACATAGACCATGGTCTTGAAAACTTTCCCCAAGAGTACCAGAGCCACCGTTGTCTCAACGCCCGACCAAATAGGGACAAATCTTTGATGCCTAGACCGCCCAGTCTCTTTGGCCTACAAACCCGCTTCCAGTTAACCAAACAAGCTCCCTTTCCACCTGCAATGCCCCCTTTCCAAATGAAATTACGACGAAGATTATCAATTTTTCGCGTCGCCCATTTGCTTAAATCAAAAACAGAAAGGTGAAAGACTGCCACTGAGGTCAGAACCGAGTTAACGAGCACTAGCCGAGCTGCCTTGGAAAGAAGTGGCCCTTTTCCAACCAGATATCCGTTTTCCAATTTTATCAAAAAGAGGTTGATAGTCCGCTTTCTTCAATTTAGTAGGGCGAAGAGGCAATCCCAAGTACCTGCATGGGAATTCCTTGATTTGCATAGGAAGTGGATTGAGTATTTCCTGTAGCAGAACACGCCGACAGGCAATAGGATAGACCTCTGATTTGTGAACATTGACCAGAAGACTAGTAGCTAAGCCGAAGCAGTTTAGCACTGAAGGACCGAGATCGGCGACTAGAGGGGGGGTGAATAGGAGCCCAACTCATTTTCTCGATCAGAACACCCCCTGATGGCCGTCTCAGACAGATACTAATACCTGGCGTACTTCCAGATCTTGAGTGCATCAATCTAGTGATGCAACCAGAGCCACCGCTGGTTCCTCCCACTGCCTTTGTTGGCCTAACATTGCTAGGTTGACATCGGGACACAGCCAAGCATAGCCAGAGCAAACAGAGCCTGAGCAACCAGCAGCTGCGCAGCCTGCGCTAGCGACGCCTCCTGGCCGGCCGGCTACCGCCACGCCGCCCAGGGCCGCCTGCCGTAGCAGAGCACGCCCGGCCTCGTCCTCTCTCTCCCCTTTTCAATCGGCCTCCTCCTCTCTCTCCCCTTTTCAATCGATCTGTTGCATGGGGGTGTTGTAGGCGCTGGAACAGGGGCATGAACGAGGCACCGCACTGGCCAGCGCTGCCCTTAGAAATATCTCCGCACTGCTCTTCAGTCCCCCCACTCTCTGTGTAGTTTGGCCGGTGGAAGACCAACAGCATGGATGAAGCCCGTGCTCCCTTTCTTTCTCTGGACCCTCTCTCTACTGCGTGTGTGTGCAAGGAACACAAGATCTGCACGGGAGGAATCTGAACAGGGAGCATGACGATCTCCACCTCTCTCTGATTTCTCTCTGTAGGAGCTCTCAGATCTAGCTCTCCCTCCCTCAGGATTTCTCTTTCTTGCGGCTGGACTAGAGGAGCACAGGAACATGCATCTCTCTCTCTAGCACTATGAAGGGCAGCAGCAAAGGTTGCACCTTTCTCTCATAGGCTCTCTCTTGATCTGCTCCTCGTTGATGCGCTGCTAGTGGGGGAATAGAGGAGGACAGGGGCAGTCTTCTTCTCTCTCTCCAGATCTCACTCTCTTTCCTGCTCTCTCCCGTAGCTCCACCATTCTACTCCACGCCTCCCTCACTCCAATCTCTCCCTCTCTCTGATTTGGATGCACGAGAGCATGCACAGATGTGCAACAGGGAAGGGGATTTGGGGCTGCAGGTGTTGTAGATCAAGAACAAGAATAGGTGAGGCAGCGCCCCATAAATCTCCCTCAAATCCCACTCTTTCTCTCTAGACCCAAGCGCTGGCCTCCCTCTCTCTCACTGTCCTCTCTCATAAAGGTTGCCGTGGCCATCCATGGAGAGTGGCGGCTGGGGAGGAACCCTTGCCGCCGGCTACTTCCTTCCCCCTTTTTTTTTTTTCTTTTTCTCTCTCAAACAAGAACCGGATGAACACAAGGCACAAAATATTTTTGGGAGGAATATTTTCTAGATAATTATTTGGTATTTTTGTCCACCTTTCACAGCATGGGGAGAGCCCCTCCTCTCCCCCACACCTCACATCTCTCACCTAGGGCTACATGGTGGTGGAGTTGCTTTCCAAGCTTCCACCCCTCTTCTTATATAGCCACCCTAGGGAATATCCCCCGAATATTCCGGCATCCCGGAAATATTCGGTACCGAGCCACGCAGGGCCCGCATCGGGTTTTCTCGCAGAGGCTAACCCGTAACCTCCAGGGTTTTAACCACACCGGCTAACCCAGAACCGAATCAGGGTTTTCCACGGGTTAACCCATAACCTGACAGGGTTTCTCACACACCGGATAACCCAGAACCGAACAGGGTTTTACCACCGGGTAACCCAGAACCGAACCAGGGTTTTGATACCGGCTAACCCAGAACCTACCGCGCAACATCCTCGGTCGCCAGCCCATGCCTGGGCCCACCGGACTGACCAGCTTCGCCACCATGGTTACCGACGCCACAGCCTCCAGCTGCCTCGGACTCCTTGCCATGGCGAAGCTTCTCGAGTACACCACCTCATGTGACCGCCAGGTCATCGAACCCGGTCGCCTGCACGCCTCCGGACGCACCAGCCTCCAGCTGTCCCCGCGAAGCGTCAGCCACGTACCCGCCGATACCTCCATCACATAGGTGAATCTTCCCGAGTACACCACCTCATGTGACCGTCAGGTCACCGAATCCGGTCGCCTGCACGCCCTCGGACGCACCAGCCTCCAGCTGTCCCCGCGAAGCGTCAGCCACGTACCCACCGGTACCTGCATCACGGAGGTGAACACAAACCAACACCATACACCTTACCTCTCCTGCAAGGTTAGCACAACATATGATCATCCAAAACCAAGCTCAACATCAACACGTGTCACCCTGACACGACCCCACCGGACAACGTCCGGTCTCGCTCAACAACACGAAAACCCGACACAACTCGACATGTCCAGTCGGCATCGGACACCGTCCGCCAGGCACTCAACTCATGTGCGTTTCACCAAATGCAACTCAAAGCACTTCAAAATCAAACCCTTCACATATATTCATCACAACACAAGGGGACCCACCACATGGGTCTCAACAAGCACAGTGCTCAAGGTGGTAATATCTTGGATGGATGGCTTCAAGAAAATGGCAACATCGTCTGCATTGAGAGAAAGCTGTGACTTGTCCACCTCCGGAGATATACTTCCTAGATATCCCAACTGCCTTGCTTTGATGAACATGTAATGGATGGGCTCAAGGGCCAGGACAAACAGCAAAGGAGACAGAGGGTCACCATGTCTTAGTCCTCTTCTATGATGAAATCTTTGTCCAAGACTGCCATTGAGAAGGATACGCGAAGATGAAGCAGCCAATAAGATGGCAATCCAATTTCTTCATTTTATTCCAAAACCGAGTTGTTGTAAGAATTCGAGAAGAAATTCCCAACTGATAGAATCGAAGGCTTTTGCAAAATCAATTTTGATGAACAGGCTCGCTTTCTTTTTCTTATGCAGGTCTTGAATAGCACCCTTTGCGAAGATGAAATTATCTTGGAGACAACGTCCTTTAATGAAAGCACTTTGCGAGGAGGAAATCAGGTCGTTCATGTAAGGTGCCAGGCGATTAGCTAATAGCTTGATGAATAGTTTGCCAAAGCTATGCGTGAGACTGATGGGTCTGTAGTCGTTGGTGGTAGACGCTTCGTCTTTTTTTTTGAGCAAGACAATGTGGGCAGTGTTAAGTAGCGACAGGAGCTGTCCATTGCAACTGTAAAGTTGGTCCATTGCCTTTACGATGTCTTCTTTGATCGTGTCCCAGCAGACTTGATAGAACACTCCATTGAAACCATCCGGCCCCGGAGCCTTATCTTTACGAAGAGACCTAACAGCAAGTTCAATCTCTTCAATCTTGAAAGGCTTATCTATGTCGTGGAAGCCTTGAGAAGTGATCCCTAAATTAGCCCAATCGATAGTAAAGTTCCTCGTTATTTTGTTACCAAGGAGCGATAGGAACTCAGAATGCTTATCCTCATCGGAAAAGAGCTCTCCGTTGTCATTTGTTAAAGTGCCAACAAAATTTTTCTGCCTCCTGGCATTGACCTTTATGTGAAAAATTTTTGTGTTAGCATCTCCTTCTCTGATGAAATTTAACCATGATCGCTGCTTCAAGCGCAATCTTTCAATGGCCGCTAAACCAAGGACCCTGCACTTTAGATGCCTTCTGAACTCTATCTCAGGCAAAGTTAGTGTTCTATGTTCCTCAGCTATGTTAATCCTGTGAATTAACTCTTTTGTTATGGCTAGAAGCAATTTGTTATTCCCTACAATACCTTTACTCCAAGCCTTGAGCGCTTTGGCAGTTCGGCAAAGCTTGATATGAACTCTACGCAGAGCGTCCAAAGTGCGCACTGGTTTTTCCCAAGCTAAAGAAACAACCTGCTGGAAGCCAGAGAGTTTTGGCTAGAAACTTTCAAATCGAAAACCTTTGAACAAGTTGAAAACAGAGTTCCCAGTAAGTAGGAACGGGCAATGATCAAACACTGAAGAAGATAAGGCTTGAAGAATGCAATTTGGGTAGCAACTGTCCCAGGCAGCAGAAATGAAGAATCTGTCTATTTTAGTTAAAGTGGCATCCTCCCTTTCATTGGACCAAGTAAATTTCTTCCCTTGAAGAGCTACCTCCTTAAGTGCCAATGAATCAATGCACGCCTTGAAAGCAGACATTAAACGTTGATCCCTAACCGGTTTGTTCTTATCTGAGTCCATAAAAATCATGTTGAAGTCCCCCAGCAAGACCCAAGCATCATGTGTCAAATTTGCTAGACTAGCAATCTCCTGCAAGAAGATGAACTTGTCCGAGGAAGACTGGGGACCATAGACAGTAGTGCAGGACCAAACAACATTAGTTTGGACAGAGGACACTGTTGCTGTTACAGAGTAAGTACCTAGTCTGACTTCGGATAAACTGAAAAAGCTTGAGGAAACAGCAAGCAGGATCCCTCCCCTTGAGCCTTCGGAAGGCAGGAAGCAGAAGTTGTCAACAAAATCCTCCCCCAATAGCCCTTTTATACAAACCACAGAGATCTCTTGCAGCTTGGCCTCCTGTATGCATACAATGGTAGCTCGCTGTCTTAGAATGGAGCTCCTCACAGCAGCCTTTTTAGCCGGTGCATTCAGCCCCCTTACATTCCAGCACAAGATTTTACAGTTCTTGTCTTGCATGATGAGACAAAAACAACTCATATACAGCCTTCCATGAGAGAAACAGCTTGGCAATGACAACATAATATAGTACTGACATGAGCCCTAAAGGGGGATGACACACAGCCGGTTGCCCACGCAGGGGCAAACTTACAGCACTTCCAGCGAGAACTAGAACAGAGTGACAAACAGGAGGCTTGACCAACGAGGAAGGATTGTGTACAATCCACAGGCAAAGAAAGAGGACAACTAATAGTGAAGCGGTGATACAATTGTGACACATGTTAAACAAAAACACGACGAAAACACCCAAGCTTGCGGAGGAATGACATGGCATTAAACCGGCATCTCCCAGACGCTAGCCCCGGTAGCCTTAAGAAGGTCGGGAATCTTGTTTAAGCGCATGAGATCAGACAACACTGCGATCATCTCCGTAGACAAGGGAAGATTGAAGGCCTGCAAATACTTCTGGAGCTTTGCCTCCCCAAGCGACTTATCCCCCATTGGAACAATTCCCATTTGTTTGGCGATATTGAGCTTGGCTCTGTCCGCAACCGCCAAACTGGCTGAAGGATGAGCAGCCAGTCTGACAATCCTGCGGGTACGATTGACTTGCACTTGACGGGCAGCAGGATCTGGGAGCAAAGGAGCTGTGATAGGCTTGATAGGCACTTCAGCAAGATTTAAGGAGCATTCCTGAGGTGGCACCGTCTGGGGGAAAACCTCGGACGTCAGCTCATTTACACTGGAGTAAGGCAAAGCAAGCGGGGTGCTTTGAACCGAGGCATGCAGAAGCACCTGCGACGACACTGGCAACCCCCCATCCCTCATGCAGCCGCCAGAACCAGGATGCATGAACACAGCTTCAAACCGCATTGGGTCTTCTCTACCCACTTCTTGAAAGGCAATTGGGCGATCCAGCAAGCAAACCAAGCCATCAGAAAAAGAAGGGAAGCAGTCCTTGTTGCGGTACACTTGTTGCGAGGATTCAGAAGCAGGAATCTAAGTAGAACAGCCAGAAACGTTAGGAGTCAGCATCAGTGGGACGTCAGCCACAAATTTAGGATCCGAGTCCTGAGCAAAGCTTTCTTCAACCAGAGTAACATTCTCGAAACATAGGTTCTTAGAAGAATGCACCATCTTGGAACCAGCCTGGTGCTGTGAAACCCCATGATTCCGCCCGTTGTAGCTGTGACGAGGGGTACACGACCCGAGCCTGTCCAACGCACTCCGCCTGTTGTGACCGCCATGTCGATGGTCACCGAACGCTGCAGACAGATTAAAGGATCTGGGACCATTTGGCGGAGGCAGCGAACCATCACGACGGTGTGTGACCTGTGCAGCGATGGAACTCTCACCAAGAAAGGAAGCACCGTCCAGCATCCCAAGCCTCCAGAAGAAGTTAATTATGCACTTGTGGAAAGTCATGCTCATCAGCCGTATGCTCATAATCACTTGGACGAAAATCAATTACACAGTCAAGGTGCACGATGACTTTGTAGGATAGGAACCTGGCCTGAGAGATCTCAGAGAGCGAGTCCCCGTTAAATTCAGCTCTCCTTCCACCATCCTCCTCCATCACAAAAGTAGCTTTTTTGGGCAAACCATTTGCACTAGTTACCCAAGCCCAGATGCAAAGGCAAGCAGCATCTTCATCCTTCAACGACATATCCAAGGCCGGGACAACCACTCCATGTCCTTGCAACATGTCAGCTGCAGTTTGGACAGACCAACAGTGCCTAGGAATACCCTCGAAGCACAGTCTCACTTTGAATCTTGAAACACGAACCTCAACATCAGCTCTAGGATTCCAGGGTATGAAATGCAACTCACAACCAACATCTCTAAAGGATCTAGCAGCAGCTATTGTGTCCCGGATTAGAGTGGAGGAGCACCTGATAAAGTAACTGTTGGCAGTTTGAGCGGAGACTTCAATGTCGTTTGGATTCAACTCGAACGCCTGTACAATAGCTTGATGCAGTACAGAGAGCTTGATGCCGTTCTTTTGCTGATTGACAGCAACCAACGCAACTTCAGACATGTCCCGCGCCGCCCGTTCCATGGCCAGAGAATTTGGCTTGGAAGCGGATGTCAAGGCCTCGACGAAGACGGGGATCCCCCGGAGTGAAAGAGTTGACATCCCGAGCAGGGCCTAGGTACTCAAATTGAAGCGTGTCGAAGTCAAATTCTTTTCGGGCGGACAATAATTACTGAAATGATTGAACTGCTGGACTTCGAGCTTCCAGGGAATATGGTGAGAGTGGATATGCATATAGGAGGAAAGAGGATAATATGGCCACATGCACACAAGCAACTTAGCAACAGTGTTTAGATCTTACGGAGGGGCTGAGTTCAAACATATTTGCTGCGCTACTATATAGCGCGTAGCGCTAGCTCATCCCCGCGCTAGCCACGTCGCCCGAAAAATCTATAGTAGTGCGTAGTGCTAGCTCATCCCCACGCTGGCCACGTCGCCCGAAAAATCTCAGCCGTCTGAGCGGGCGGCGTGGCCGCTGTCCAGGCCGCCAGATCTGGCCCCTCCCGGGGGACAGCTTTGCAAAAAACCCTTGTTGTTTGTGTTTTTCGATCCGCCTACCCGTCCGTTCACACCTAGGTCCTTTCCAATCTACGTGCTTTTCCATTCGCCCCCTTAGTTTTTTCTCTCTTCGAATTTAGGATTTTTGGGAATTTTTTTAGAATTTTTCAAAAAGGTCTTCTAGGGTTTTGGCTTAAACCTAGTTTAAATTAATTTAAATCAGGGTTTCGTATATAACAATTCCCTTTTAATTTACTTTTGGGTTTTAGAAAATAGATATGACATACGACAAAATAGACGATGTCACATTTGTTACAATTTTTCATTGAATTCAGCTGGTCCAGGTTGGTAGCACCGCTAGAAGCAGATTCATAACACAAATCGAATTAACACAAATATACACAAAAAATACTCCCCAAGTTCATAACATAAGTCAATCTAAGCATATATACAACTATACACAACTACAAAGGCAAAACAATTGGCCCCTACTTAAATAACCCAAATCCAAAACCCCCTAAATACGTGATTCTACAACTAAAATAGCTCTCAAATCCAACTGCATCCACCCTCAACTGACCCCACAAATCCAAATCTGTGATTCTACAATGAAATTGCTCTCAAACCCAACCAAATCCACCCTCAACTGACCCCTCCAATCGAGCCTATTACCTCCCTGTTTCTGCTTCTCATCCTCATGGCCGCTTCGCTCTCAAGCCAAGGGCAGGCCACTCCTTGCCATTGTCCGTCATGCCCAGACTTGGGAGATGCTGTGTCGAGATCCTATTGTCGCACCGCCACCATTTGCCGGAGACCGGGCAATCGGCGGAGCTGGCCTGTGTCTGCCTCCTTTTCCCACTCTCTCGGCTTCCCTCCCTCAAGGTAGCACTCAGAGGAGGAAAGTAGAAGAGGCAGGAGCGCATCTCCTCTCCCACAATCCCTCTTACTTTATGTTCTCTCTAGGATCCCGATATAGCTCTCTGAACGCCACTTACAAAGCAATGTCGTAGAATCGATAGAGAGACCTTGAGAATGGGAAGCGTGGGCGGCGGGAGACAACGGAGACGATGGGGACGGCGCGGTGCACCGCCGATTGCTTCGCTTAAGGAAGAAAGACGAAGCCACTGCGCCGCCGTGGCAGAGATTCACGAACATTTGTTACCCTCTGTCTCTGCACAGGTTCATTAAATCAACATTCAAGAAAAGATCGAATCAAGGAAGGAGTGGATCGGGAGGACGAACCCTTGAGGTAGGTGACGTGGTAGAGGGGGCCGTGGAGGCCGCCGATGGCGGGGCTTTCGGGGCCGCGCGGGCGAGAGGGAGCTGAGGGGCGGCGGAGGGAGAGAGGGGGTGGCGGCTTGGGTGAGGAGCACGCGCGGGGCGGCGCAAGCGGCACATAGACACACACACAGAGGGAGAGAGGGAGAGAGAGAGATATATAGAGATAGGGGCTTACCTGGTGGCGCGAGCGAGAGGGGGGCGTCCGAAGAGAGGGAGGGGCGGTGGAGGGAGAGAGGAAGGGGCGGCGCGGGGGGGATGAGGCGGGGCGCAGGCGCTGGCGCGGCGGAGCAGGCCGGGGCGACGTTGGTGGCATACACACACACAGAGACAGAGACAGAGAGGCTTGCGGCGCGGGGGTGGATGAGGCGGGGCGCAGGCGTGGGCGTGATTTGCTACGGTTGCATAGTTACCCGCGATCTGAAATAACAGGAAGGAATGGACGGTGGTGCAACGCATGATGGATGTTCCGGATTGTAAGTTGGCAGTATTACCACGACCATAAGGTGTTTTAAGATAGTAGAGATTAGGCACGAACCGGGACCGATGATGACATCACTCCTGATTCACGGGGTCGTTGGGGTCATCCAGTATCGGTTGGAGGCACAAACCAGTACTGACGTCTCACACTAGTACCGGTTTGTGGTACGAACCGATATTGATGCAAGTTGCACTGTCACTATCAATTTGAGATACAAACTGGTTGGTGGGTAGGTTAAAAGAGACGTATATCTTAGCTATGTCAGAACACGACAATAGGTGGGCTGGCTAAATAGGTGAGGCTTAGAATCAAAGAGGTCTTGAATCCGAGTCCTGGTTCTCCAATATTCTCAACTTGTTTTTAAACCATTTCTAGTACTATCTCAACCGGTGGTAATACCCCTTGGGCATTAGTCCTGCCTAGATGCTAAAGCCTGTTTCCAACCGGTACTAATACTTTCTTTTGTAGTAGTGATTTAAACCTAGATTTGCAAATTTGAGTTTCAATTTTTAGAATTTCTAATTTGCATCAAATTGAGTAATACCTTTGTGCAAATAGCAAGCGAAGGTGAAGCGGGCATATGTAATTTCACGGCACCAAGGGTACGGTTCGACTTGCTAGAAAGCATGACAGATGGTTTCTCTGATGAGCGAGCGGTCAGTATAAGTGCGTTTGGAGTTGTTTACAAGGTACGACAAACACTACCTATCATTTTATTTTGTATGAATCCATATATCTCTACTGCTAATTAATAAGAGAACAAGATAGAATAACAAGACGTTTGATAAATCCATAGGGAGTCCAAGAAAATGGAGAGGTCATGGCTGTGAAGGTGGTAAAGGATTGGGTTCCTGAAAGGGTCTTCTGCAATGAGATGAACAACCTTATGAAGGCCCAGCATCAAAATATAGTGCAGTTAATGGGCTACTGCTTGGAGAAGCAAGAGTTGATTAGCTCGAAACTAGTCTGTTATGAAGAGAAACATATGGTGCTCTGCTTCAAATATTTGGATAAAATGTACCTTTACCGTCATATTTCAGGTATCACACAACAACCTGCAACATAATTTGCTTATTTGTCTTTTGAAGAAGATGATATCCCTTCAATTAAAGTTTTGCATATACAAATTTTTTTTTCCCAGACGAAAGGTCTGGACTCGATTGGCTCATGCTCTACGAAATAATAAAGGGCATCTGTAATGGTTTAAGATACCTTCATGACGAATTGCCAGTTCCTATTCTTCATCTAGACCTAAGTGTAAGAAATATTTGGCTGGACAAGGACATGGCACCAAAAATAGGTTCTTTTACTTTCTCAACAAACTCGGACGGAAAACATTGTTTCAGCGAACAAATCTAAAACAGTAACCCCTTGTGAGCTAAAGTCCAAGCACACAAATCCTTTGGTTTTTTTTTTCTTTTTTCCCAAACAGTTGAATTGTATTTCATTTTACCCTAATTATGTTTTCTATGCTGTTCGTTTAACGCAGTCGTTACTCGCCCACGGAATTCATTGAGAAAAAAGTAATCTCAGATGATAAGTTTGACATATACAACTTGGGTGTCATTATCGCGCAGATAATGACAGGGAATAGGTACACCAGAAGCTATTGCGGAGTGGACGCTCAAGAGTTTATTAATTGTCGAAACTAGGTAAACTAAGATCGTCACCTATTTCTTTTGCATGTTTTTCGCTAACGACTTACAATTGTACCACATCATATTAGATTTGAATTATGAATAAACGCATAGGTTCTTGGAAAATGGGAGGAGAGGCTGAAGGCAACAGCGAAAGGAAAATCATCAATGGAATCATATTACCAGCAAGTGCAGGAATGCTTCGATGTAGCCGTGATGTGCTTGGCGACTGAGAGACGCAAAAGGCCATGTATTGGGGACATCGTCCATATACTAAATGGTACAAAGACCTTGTTTCAAGTGCAAAATGATCTCCAACGAATGGTGAGTAGTTAAAATGGGGGTACAAAGGAAATTTAATGATTTTAAAAAAAATGAAGGTACACATTTTGATATACTAGTAGTAGTTATTTTGTGTCGTGTGATATACTTATATATGCTGAATACTAAAATTGGTTATTTCACTTAACCACATGATGTAAGTAATAACAAAGATCCCCATGCATGTAATATGTGTTAACAAACGGAGAAATCGAAGATGAGCTAGATGCAGGTCTATCCCAATATGCCATGTGATCAAATCGTTAAGATGAGTGTTAGAAATCGAAAATCAATTGACTGAAACGAAGAGAAAATTAAGTTTTGGTTATATACGAACATTTGAATTTCTAAAAAAATTCACTCTGTAACCCAGGATTATTATAAACAATCACGGTGGAAGCAATTTCAGCTGGAGATGGAACGACAACGTCGACAAGGTGAAGGTTTGTTGGCCAAACTCTGGAAGTCACTAGGGCATGTTCTTGGAAAACCCATGATTCACGAACAGGATGATCTTGATCTACTCGAAGTCCATCCCACATTGCTGTTCTTCCCGTTCGAGCCAAGAAAGATGGCATCCTCCTCGCTGCACCTGACCAACAACGGCGACGACAGCGTCGTCTTCCGGCTCGCAACCAACAGCTCGAGCAGGTACCGCACGAAGCTGCCGCTCTACGGCGTCGTGCCGCCAAGGTGCACCTACACTGTCACTCTGACAATGCACAAGCAGCAGCAGCCGCCGCAGCCGCCGCCGGCGGCGGCGGCGGCGGCGTTGCTTTCGGACTTCTTGACGTTGGACAGCATAGAGGTGCGTGATGTGGACCTCGAGGAATCAGTTGCCGGTGAGTACCACAACTTCTTCGAGGATGCTACCGGCGATGAGGTTAAGTCGACGGCGAAGGTGGCGGTAACCGCCAGCCAACCGGAAGAGGCAGCCTCTGTTCAGGTGATTCGGAATTTTTTGATGCTTAATTATACTCGCTCCGTTCTTTTTGTTTGATGCTTTTAACTTTTGGACATGTATCTTACCATTCGTCTTATTTAAAAAAACTATGTAAATATTATTTTTTTGGTTTTGATTTGTTTTATCAATAAAGGAAATTTAAGTATGACTTATTTTTTTGCATGTTTACACTAAATTTTTTTAGTAAGACAAATGATCAAAGTTGTGTTTAAAAGTTAAATGCATCGAACAAAAAAGAACGGAGTGATCGAGTATATACTAGTTTATTATATAGTTCCCGTCGCCATGTAGCTGATATTTCACAGCTTAAATGGATATACCAGATCGTATGCGACCAGAATTCTTGGGAATGTGCGGTCTGTTGATGTGCATCCAACGGAGCCTTGGTGAGTGCCTCAGTCCTGGTTACGTAAACTAATTAGTGTATACTTGAAATTAATATAAAAACTCACCCAAATTCGGCCATTTTCGCTAACGGGTACAGTCCGGTCAAAATAGAATTGAGATGGTCACTTCTTTTGTACTCCCTCAAATAAAAAAAAATATACGTTTTAGGTATGTTCTATGTCACAGTTTGAAAACTTTGTCTGTAAAAATCTTTTAAACTATCTAAACTGGGCGCATAAAATCATATAGATAGATTTGTTTTGAAAAAATTCAAGTAGTCTAAGTTGTATTTTGAAGTCTCCGTTAAATGTCCAAAACATCAAACTTATGTGAATTGGGGGGAGTAAATTGACGTAAGTTGTTGAATAGGTGATAACATATTAGAATGGAGTAAACAAATGACCAATGTATTGCAAGATCTATGGTTGTCTTGGTACCTATCCATCTCATCAGACGAATCAAACAGCTAGTTTATTTGAAGGTCAGATAAATCTAGTTCATTGTCTAAAACAATTCTTACCTCAACTGACAATAATAGATTGCGTTGACTCCTAGGACCTCATGGCCCCGAGGATCAGGCTGCGAGTATTTGTAGAGAGGGGTGAACGGATCACAACTCACAAGGACACTACGGGTTCAGACTCGCTGCGCTACGACGGGAAGGAGGACGTGGACACTGATAGACACGAAAACATGGGGCTAGTGCAGAGACTCTCGGCTCTCGGGACTTTTTAGGCTAGTTCGTGTCTCTCGGCAAAGATAACAGGCCTACTTCAGTAGCTCTTTGCTTCGTGGATCAAAGGAGAACAAGGGACACGGTGAGAACCAGAATGCTACTTCCTACCTCGAACTTCGATGTGCTAAAGGCTCACTTCTCCTAGTCTGGCTAACTCCGTATGTTGGACTTCCAGGGATCGATCCCTCTTTCTTTGATTACTGGATGTGGCTTTTATAGCTTCCCAGGTTGTGCTTGAGTCCACCATGACGCTAGCGCTTGCGAGCCCATGCATTTAATAAATCCACAGACGGCGCAGGGGCGTGAGCAGGGCACGCCACTGCAGTAAGTTGATGTTCGTCTTGTCTGCCAAACCGGGCCCATATCCATCATTGCATCGCTGCGCCGACACTGCTCCGTCGTCATCCTATCCCTGTAGCGCACGTTTTGTAGCTCTCAAAGTAGGCGGGTCATTTAAATGACAGAGGGGTCCTGTTAGGGTTGTGGCTTCGCTACAAAGCCACGCCCAAGAGGCCCTGTCTTGACACATGCCCGAGCAAGGTGATCTCGATGCAAATGGTCTCTAGATACTCGTGTCTCAAGAACTCCTTCCGACTTCCGAGCAACTCTAGCTCGGGCATCCCATAGGCATGGTCTTGCTCGGGCCACTGCTCCGAGCGTCCCGGAGCAACAGGTCCTTGCTCGAGGCACGTTGACCTACTCAAAGTGGGTGGCAAAGTTTCAACTAGGGTTGTTGTCCGTCTGTCCCCAACTGACGCTACGTACGTCATCCTATCTCGTCAGATTCAGATGAAGAGAAATTTTAGTTGTCTTAGTTTTGGGAAGGAAGTGTTAAAGATTACATAAATTTTACGATATATCAACACCTGGCAGTAGTATATTTCTTTCTAAGATCTGGCCATCCATTCATGTTGTAACCCAAAAAGGTATACTACTTCATATCACAAAAAAATTGATATTTTTATATTTGTTCTAAGTCAAAGTTTAAAATTTTATCTTTAAAAATCTTTTGAACTATTTTGATTGGGTACATAAAAATCATACATATAGATTTGTCTCGAAAAGCAATTCTATAATATTATATTTGTTGTGGATTTGTAAATACATTGCATTAGTAGTGAGTGGTTAAAGTTGTATTTTAAAGACCATATAAATATCTAAAATGTTATATTTTTGTGATACGAATGAGCACACACGTAGTACAAAAGAATTTAGAGTAATCACATCCGCTAGATATACAAGAAATGGATCGATGATGGTAACTGCTCATTTTTTGGCACTATAAAAGGGCTTTTAGATAAGCATATCTTTCAATCTGTTGCCATGTGGAGATTTGGTTCGTTAATCCAAGTAACGTGGAAATGTCCAGGCTTTGCTGAAATTTAAACGCTTGTAATTCTCCGCTTGTTAACGCAGGATTCTGACATGCAACCATGGGACGAACGTTTGCATTCGGAACTTCAAAACGATGGTCGCATGATCAGAACACGTTAATTTTTTCCCCTTGCAGGCAACAGTTCGCTCCATCGAAGTATCAGACGAACAAGGCATGCCTATCTGAATTTTACATTTGCGTTTATTTTAACGCTTTTACTAATCATCAGATGGCTGATTTTTAGAGAAGTCTCAGTCGATTTTTACACATAATTAGATGTTTTTGTTAAATCTTTTATATGTCCTATAAAGATGTTGAATCTATGGTTTAGAAAATCAATTGAGAATTAACTATCGGTCACCTGATATCGGATCGATCCATTTACTTTAATGCACTCACCAGTGATCCAACATGTTCTCATGCCAACTGTAGTTCATTCGGCTAAGTTTATCCCCCAAGACCGAGAGCGATGGCTCGTGGCCGGTGATGGCAACGGGCACATCCATGTGTACAACTACGACGATACAGAGCAAGAACACATTAAGAGCTTCGAAGCACATGGCAGAAACGTCACGTCCTTGGCAGTTCATCCAACTCAGCCTTACCTTCTGTCATCGTCGACAGATGACCATCTCATTAAGCTCTGGGATTGGGAGAAGCACTGGCAGTGCATGAGAACATTTAGTGATCACTCTAACACGGTGACGCAAGTGACATTTGACGCAAGTGACCCCAGCAGTTTTGTGAGTGCTTCCTTGGATGGCACAGTCAAGGTTTTGCCCCCTCCCCACGCCCCCCAACCCCCAATTTTGGTGACCTAATATTTTGGTGGTTCTTTATTTGATTCTGTTTTAGTTTGGTTTTGATTGTATTTGAAAAGGTTAATTATCTTTTCATAATCAAATTATCAAAAAATATTTTTGAATATTTGAAAAAAACCTCACAAAGTCTTTAAAAGAATTAATTCAAAATATTACAATGAGTGGTCCATACAAAAATAAAAAGAATAAAATCTAATTAAATTTAAATTAAAACAAACAATCAAAGAGGACCATAATTTTGTCCTGAATTTGACAGAGATGGGTCCTAGAGGCTCCCCATACTAGCAACACGCTGTTGGGGCAGCCACCGGGCGATCTGATCTGCATTGATCATGGGACTGTTGGTAATCGGCGGTATTTACTTACTGGCGCAAACGATGGGACTGCACAGGTGTGCTGTATTTCATTAATGATGGAAGGATATATGACCTTAAACATGATGTGCTGTCCATATCATGGTTATTACGGCGCTTAAGGCGTGTGGCGGTCGCCTGGACCTTTTTACCTTTTAAGCGTTTAAGGCGCGCGGCGAGGCGACGCCATAGACACACACTTATGGCGGATTAAAGTAAATAAATTACCACTTATTTGGTCCAGTTTAAATTCTTTGCTGCATTTTTCAATTAGAAATTATAAAGACCCACTTACAAGGCCCAGCTTACAAGGCCTAGCCCAACTAGTCAAGTGAACTGACGGGCATGAGACCCTAGCCTCTCCTCCTCCCTCGATCAGTCGATCCCTCCCAGCGCTGCCTTGTCTCCTCTCCCGTGCTCCAGCGCCGCCTTGTCTCCTCTCCTGTGCTCCGGTGCCGCCTCCATCTCCCCTCCTCCAGCGCCACCTCCATCTCCCCTGCTCCTGCGGCGGCTTTGAGTGCAGAGCTAAGGCGGATCAAAGGAGGAGCAGAGGTGGAGCATGGTGGCCAGTGGCACGCCCTTGCTCCAGATCTGGGAGGAAATCGACGGCGGCGACGGAGCACAGCAGCCAGCGACGGTGCACGGCGACAGCGCTCCAGATCTAGGAGGAAATCGGTGCCTCTGCCTCTGCCTCTCTCCTCTCCCATGTCTATGGCTCCTGGCTTAGACGTTGTTTTTCTTCCCTATGGCGTCCGCCTCACTCCTTCTCGACGCCACGCCGACGCCATACGCGCTTCAAGGACGCCATACGCGCCTGCGGCAAGGCGTTCCGTGAGGCGTCGGCTTCGGACCGCCATGACGCCAAAGCGTCGCTTCAACGACGCTTTGGCGACGCCTTAATAACCATGGTCCATATGTTGCATAACATTGTTGCATTTTGTTCCACTTTCCATTTTGCTAAACGAAGATTTGGGACTTGGAGAAACGGAGATGCATTCGGAAGCTGGATGGGCATTCGGGCCGTTTTACTGCTGTCCATTGGCACCCGGATCTGCCAATACTGACTACAGGCTCAGTTCATGGACGCTCCGTATTTGGCACTCAACTAATTGCCAATAATGCTACCTTTTTTTCTGTAAAAATTTAATTTGCAATCAACATTTAAATAAAATATTGCATTACCCTAACTCATTTAGAAAACGACCCCCCTTTGACACCCCACTTACCAAGTGAGATTCATGCGCAATGTCGTTACCTTTCAACTATCGTGTATCGGGTTTCTGGATCCAATAACTTTCTGCTCAAATAGAAAATCGCATGTTCCTTACCATCGATTTCTTGAACCATAACTGCCCCTATCGTTTTATCCAATACCGATAGATACAATTTGAACGGCAAATTTTCCTTTGGAGCAACCAGAACAGGAGGATTAATCAGGTATTCCTTAATACTATCAAACGCTCTCTGTTGCTTCGCTCCCCAAACAAACTTATCGGAATTTTTTAACTTAAGCAATGGAGAAAATGGTATGATTCTTTTCGATAAATTTGAAATAAACCTCCTTAAGTAATTAATCTTACCAATAAGCTCTTGTAGACGAATCTTCAAATCAGGAGGTTTAGTATTTAGGATCACCTTTACTCTATCGGGATGGACTTCGATTCCTCTCTGGTGCACCATGAACCCTAGGAACTTGCCGGCCGATACTCCGAAAACACACTTCTTTGAATTCATTCTCATACCATACTTTCGAAACCGATCCACAGTCACAATATCAGCTAGGTGTTGCTCTTCTTCCTGAGATTTAATCACCACATCATCAATATAGATTTCAACCAATTTACCGATCAGATCATGGCATATCAAGTTCATCCCTCTCTGATAGGTAGCTCCAGCACTAATCAGCCCAAAAGTCATCACAACCCATTCGAATAAACCGATAGCACCAGGACATCTAAATGCAGTCTTATTCACGTCTTCTTCGGCCATAAAGATCTGATTGTAACCAGCATTGCCATCCAAAAAACTGATAATCCGATTGCCTGAGGCAGCATCGATCAAACGATCGGCAATCGGCATCGGATATTCATCTTTATATGTTGCTTTATTCAAATCCCGAAAATCAATGCATACCCAAATTTTATCAGAATCCTTTTTACCAACTGGCACTATATTAGAAATCCAATCGGCATATTTGCATGGCCAAATAAACTTTGCATCTAATAACCTCTGAATCTCAGCCTTTACTTGATCGTAAATTTTCCAATTGATTCTTCTCGGTGATTGTTTCACCGGCCGAAACCCAGGCTTCATCTTTTATCTTGTGCTCAACTATGAATCGGTCTAGACCAGGCATCTCATGATATTCCCAAGCGAAACAATCAACCCGATCCCTGAGTATCTGGATAAGCCGATCCTTATATTCCCGCGGCAACTTTTTACTGATGTAAGTGGGTCTCTCTTTACCATCGGTTCCAATATCGATCTTTTCAAGTTCATCAGCCGATATAAAACCCTGGCCCATCTTATACTCAATGCCCTCTAGAGCCGCTGTTCCCATAAAAAACCCTCACATCCTTGAGTTACCGATTGTCCTTCCAGTGTCGTTGGTTTGAACCCTAATTTACTAACACTGAGGAAACCACAATCCTCTAACGGTGGTGTTCGATCCGGCATGCTGCTCGGCTATGTTATAGGTTCGCAAGAAATTTCTACAAACCCTGAAAAATCGAGGCCATTGAAAACATGATGGATCCGACCACCGTTAAGGAGGTCCGGAGTCTCACAGGGCGGATGGCTGCTTTAAGCAGGTTTATTTCCCGTCAAGGCGAATGCGGGCTGCCCTTTTTTAAGGCTCTGCGCAAGCACAATGGCTTTGAATGGACAGAGGAGGCTGACAGATCCTTCCAAGATCTAACGCAATACCTGTCCAACTCACCTATCTTGACTACCCCGCGACATGGCGAACAGCTTTTGTTGTATCTTGGCTGCACGCCACAAGCGGTGAGCGCGGTCTTGACGGTGGAGAGGGAAGGCATCCAGTGGCCAATCTATTACGTGAGCGAGGTGCTTCATGTATCAACTAAGCGCTACCATGAGGTCCAAAAGTTACTATACGCCTTGCTCATGTCTTCCTGGAAGTTACGACATTATTTCTAGGTGCATCAAATACTGGTCCCGACCAAGTTCCCTCTGGGTGAAATCCAATGGAACAAGGAAGCTGGCGGACGTATAGCTAAATGGGCAATGGAACTAGCAGAGTTTGACATTCTGTTTGCTGTCTGAACTGCTATTAAATCCCTGGTCCTGGCTGACTTTGTCGTTGAATGGACCTGCCCGCCCAAATCCCAGAAAACTCCCGAGCAACTTGAAGAAACCCCCTGTACCATGTTTTTTGACGGATCGCGCACTGGAAACTTGGGGGCTGGTTTTGTTCTCAACTCCCTTCTAAGAGAGCAACTCCAGTATTCTATCCAACTACACTTTGCGGCAACTAACAACGCCGCGGAGTACGAGGCCCTCCTGGCGGGACTAAGAGCGTGCAAGTCGCTCGGCGTCCAACGGCTAACTGTGAAGGGAGATTCGCAGCTGGTCATCAATCAGGTAAACAAGGAGTATCAGTGCTGCGATGACTCAATGGCGCGATACCTGGTTGAAGTGAGGAAGTTGGAGTGGCACTTTCGATTCTTTGAGGTGCTCTTCGTGCCCAGGAAGGACAACATCTTGGCCGACCAGTTGTCCAAGTTTAGATCCTCACGTGAACCTGCTCCGGCAGGGGTGCTCGTCGAGCACCTTTACAAGCCCTCTAATCACGTCTCCGGACGAGGCAACAGAGACAGGTGGTACTGTCTCCGTCATCGAGCAGGCTGCGGACTAGACAACGCCATTTGTCCGGTACCTTGCAGATGGGACCATGCCCGGCGACGAAGCCGAGCGTTTTCGGCTTATAACGCGTGCTAGTCCATACAAGCTTGTGGACGACTTACTTTACCATCAAGGTGCTCTAGGAGTACTCTTCAAGTGCATCTCGCAACAGGAGGGCGTGTTCCTTCTTTGGGACATACACGAGGATGCCTGCGGTAACCACGCCTCCTTCAGGACTCTGGTCGGCAAATCGTTTCGCATGGGTTATTACTGGCCCACAGCGCTACAGGATGCCTGGGATGTGGTAACTAAGTGCAAGGCATGTCAATTTCATGCCCGAAAGGCCCATAAGCCTGCCTAAGAGCTCCAAACGATCCCCCCATCATGGCCTTTCTCCACATGGGGTCTAGATCTGCTCGGCCCGTTCCCCGAGGGGTTCAAGGGCTGCACGCACTTGCTCTTCGCCATCGACACTTTCACAAAGTGGATTGAGGTAGAGCCTATGTCATCTCTTCACGCCAAAAACGGCTGTGCGCTTCTTCAAAAGCAATGTGATCACGCATTTCGGGATACCCCACAAGCTGATCACCGATAATGGTCCTAGTTCAGAAGCGAGCTATTCCAGGAATAGTGCGAACAGCTGGGCACCAAGGTCTGCCTCGCCTCTGTGGCACATCCACAGAACAATGGGGCAGTCAAGCGAGCTAACGGACAGATAGTCCTGGTATCAAACGGCATGTGTTCGCTGCTCTCAGCGAGCACAACAAAGCCTGGGTCGATGAAATTCCTTCCGTCCTCTGGGCCGTTGGTACCACAGCCAGCCGGGCAACTGGGAAAACTCCTTTCCAATTGGTCTACGGGGCAGAAGCCATCTTGCCCGCCGAAGTGGTACTCGGCTCGCCTCGCACGAGCTCGGTCAACATGGTTGACTCAAAGCAAGAGCGCTTGCTTGAACTCGATCTCCTCGAAGGCACACGTGACCGGGCACAAGTCAGAATGGCACGCTACCAGCAAGATCTTCGCCGGCACGCTGCCAAATCGTTTCGACCATGGGCTTTGAAGGTGGACGACCTCGTTCTGCGCCGTGTCCAGAACCTGTCCAATGCCAACAAGTTAACTCCCCGATGGGAGGGCCCGTTCACGGTCATTTCTATTGCTCGCCCGGGGGCTGTTCGCTGGCAATGGAGGACGGGAGAGAGCCGACTAGCACTTGGAACATCGACCAGCTTCGTAAGTTCTTTGTGTAGGTCTTTCGTTTGTTTTCCTAGCTCCGTGTTTTTGTTAAATTTCGCGCCTTGATTCGTCCAAGTCTCTCGGGCTGCCATGTAAAGTTCAATCCAATAAACAACGAATGTTTGCGGCCCCCTGTGGCCCTTTTCACTTCTTGTCTTCTCAGACTACTTTCTCTCTGGTAACACTTGATGGCTGCCCAGTCTTGTGAACTCTTGGCTCCGCGATCTTCAGGATTTCCCTGCCCGTATCTAGTCTCAGCAACTTACCGCTTTCGGCACAACCACTCGGCAAAGCCTGCTCTCGTAAGCCCCCCGCGGCAGAGGCACTTTCCTTGTTCGGTTACCTTTGGAATCGCCTCGCTTACGTTTACGAGCAGTTCATGGAACGAGTCGATCAGGATGCGGGTGTCGCTCTATCTCTCTACGCGCGTGCCTGAATTCGCAAACTTACGTCTTCAAGCATCATCCGTACAGGGGGCTAGTGTGTCGCTCTTTTGCTTGTGCACCTGTTCGAGTTCGCAAACTCAGGTTTTCGAGCAGATGCACAACTGGGGCTGGGAGTTAGGCTGGCGTCCTACCGTTTTTTCTGAAAACTCTCTAGCGCTGTTTCGCCTTGCTCCAAGTTTCCTGCTCGTTCTTGTCTTTGTGCTGCTCTTTTTTGCAGGAAAGAGGTAAGTATTTCATTGCAATTAACAAAGTTTTACAGGTACAAAGGCCCTTTTTGGGTACTGCCCTACTGCTACTACTTAGAAGCAAGCTGCTCCTTCAGCTCCTCAATCTCTAACTTGAGGCGCAGGGCTTCCCCTTGGGCTCTGATCCCTTCTTTAGCTTCAGCTCGGAGGCGCTCGGCTTCCTCCTTGCTGACAGTCCTGTGCTTGGCCAGCTCCTTGGACTCTGCACGGAGGGTTTCGACCTCTTCGGTCTTGGCACGCAGCTGCTCGGTTAGAACTTCGTTCTGACTTCGGTGCTGCTCAGCGGTCTTGAGCTGCTCGGCTAGCTGCTTGACCCTTCTTTCCGCTGTGCTCGTCCTCACGGCCAGCCCGCGAAGCTCCTCGGCGTCTTCCTGTGAGATCCATAGGCTTGACACCTTCTCCTGGAGGGCCGCTGAGGACTGCCTCTCTTCGGTCAGTTGGGCTTTGAGCTTCTTCACCTTCGCCTTGAGTCGGCGTCAGCTTTTGGCCGTGGCGAGGAGCTCCCCCTCGAGCTCCCTTGCTCGGTGCTGCTGCTGGAAGGCTCCTAAGATGGCGCCGCGCTCGATGAAGACGCCTTCTTCAAGGTCCTTCATGGTCGCCCACAAGACCTGAATGATAGAAGGACAAATACGTCACATTGGTCTACTGGTAACCTAAGCGGACAATTTTTGGTTTGGGGCTTACCTCTTGAAGCCTGTTCTTCAAGTTGTGGCAAAGGCGCTCCCCAAGGCCTTGGGTTGCGAAGCCTCGGCTTCTCGGAACGGCCGCAGCACGATGCTCTCCGCGCGGCGACTTCTTTCTGTCGGAGCGCGCCCGCCTAGGGGCTCGCCTCCTCTCCCTGGCACCTTCAATCCTGGGAGGACTGGCGACCGCGTCTTCGTCGCCACCGAGCTCCTGCACCTCATCTTCTTCTTTCGCCCGAGTAACCTCGGGCAAGACCGGCGCCCCTTTGCTCGGAGACGTCGGTGGGGCCGCGGACAGGGCGACTTGCGCTCCATGCTTGCGGCCATCTTCCTGCTCCCCGGTGGCAGGTCTCATGCCCTGCTCGACGGAGGTTTCCGTCGCCACAGGGACGAGCTGCCCCTGCGACGAAGTGCCTGTCTGGACTGTCTGCTCTGTCCCGCCTTGGACAGCCGGTAGAGCCAGTACCTTGGCTCCGCTCTTCATGGTGTCGTGCCCCGCCTCCTCGATTTCGAGCTGATCCACAGCGCCCTTCAGCGCCTCGATCTGGTCGCTGGAGACCGGCGGGGGCGCAGCCCACGCTGCCAGCTTATCCTTGAGGGCGGCCAGTTTCGTTGCCCGCGACGCACTGTGTAGGTGCTCGGGCAGCAAAGACCGCTCGATCGCCGCGTCCACGTTGTCGGTGTCGATCTCCTCCTGGGCAGCTGATGAGAAAGAAATGAGTTAGGTGCTATGCGGTTCGGTAGAATGTAAGGGTGACAGTCTCGCCATTACATACCAGTCGGGGGAAGCTTGACCTTATTCTTTGCTTCGTGACGGAGCTTGCTCCTCTTGCTCGGTGGATCCTCGGCTTCTTGTTCGCCTTGTCCTTCGGACGCTCGCGGCGATAAACTCAGCTCCTTCCTGGGCTGAGCACTCTTTTTGCGCAACGCAAGAAGCGCCTCCTTGCGCGCGACTTTCTCCTCGAGCCTCCTCTGCTCGGCGATCTGTTGTAGCCGTTCCATATGGCCCGGGTGAGCCTGTGCGTAACGCTTTAGCCAGTGGGTCAGGTTCCGTACCTCTTCATCACCTTGCTCGGTGAGGAGGGATGGGCTTGGGTGTTCCCCCCTTGGCTGGCCGCGCATGCGCTTGGTCTGCTCGGCGCGCTACGTTGCCGCAGGGGGCTTCGGAGGTTGTTGGCGGCTGCTACGGCGCGGCGAGCTCCGCATCGGCTCGGCGACCACCTTGGGCTTCTCGGCCACTTTGGCCTTGCCTTCTTCGCTGCCTCCTTATCGGATTCAGAGAGCTCATCGACGATCCCTCCGATGATCAACTGCTCGTCCTGCGTATTTGGAGGAGAGTGTGAGCATGCCTTAATCGTGTAAGTCTAGCAACTCGGGTAAGGGTTTTGCGTAAGTTACCTCCGGTGAACGGACGAGCACGTTCCTTGGGCATGTGTAGGCCACCACGCCAGTCACCTCGGCGTCTTTCCTGGTGGCCTTCAGCATGGCGTCGACCTGCTCGGCCACCCATGTGTCTATCGGTTTCACTGTCCGAACAGAAGAAGTTATTAGTTCCTGTTCGGATGAATCAGTAAAAAAGGTTGAGCGTTTAAGGAACTTACCCGAGCTCTCCCTGGTGATGTCCTCCCAGTCTTCTATCTTGTAGAAAGGGTAGGACCTTCTCCGTAGCGGGCATATTCTGTTCGCCACGAAGTCCTGGATAATCTCTCTGCCCGTGAGCCCGAGGCCCACGAGAGAGGCGATCTTCCGGGTAAGATACCACTCCTCGCCGGTCAGCTCCGGCCGCGGCATCTGCGTTCCCTTCGCCGACGCCTGCCCGGTGAAGACGAGCTTGCTGTCGCCGCTCCTCTTGGTGTAGAACCACCTCATCCACCACGCGCCCATTGAGTTGAGTTGCGGTGGACAAGGGTACAGCGCGTCGTCTGCAGTGGCCCGAAGCTTGAGGTAGTAGCACCCGAGCCCGGAAGCGGCGGAGCTGCTCCTCGTTACTGCGCAGTAATGGAGGAACAGCCCCACCGATGGATCAAAGCCCAGATAGCCTTCGCACAGGTGTGCGAAGACGGCCATCTGGAGGAACGAGTTGGGGTTGAAGTTTGCAAGCTCCAACCCGCTGATGTTCAGGAGGGCCTCCACGAAATCGCTTTCGAGAGACCTCAACCCAAACATGGCGATGAGCTCGAAGTTGACGAACTCGTCCTCGAGCGGCTTCGGCATCTCCTCCTCCTTGGGTAGCCTCCAGCTGCCGACGTCGATGTGTCCCTCTGTCTCTAAAGTCTTCAAGTCATCCTCGGTCATGCTAGTGCCCGCGAACTTGGCCATAGCAATCCCCAGGATTGGCGAGCAGCTTTGGAGGTGGGTTGCGACTATTTGATGTTAGCGCTGTTGGAAAAGAGCTTGGGAAGGAAAGGCGCGCAAAGAGCGGAAGTGGCGAGTCGCGGGCGGCTTGGGTGCTTTTTATAGCCCTGGTCTGAGCAGCTCTGCAACGGTTTTTGCCACAAAACGGCTAGTTTTTACTGCAACGGCTAGCTAAAAACGGTCGCCCGTTCTGTCTGCGCAGTGAAAGTTACCGTTGGAGTCTGCCAATGGCTACTTTTTCCGTTTTCTGTATCGAGGGCTGGGTGCTCTACTCGGACAGATGTGATTCCCTGTTCGACGCAACAGAGTTGCTCGGCACTAGGCGGGTTTGTTCGGTCCCGGACAAGACTTGTTCGATTGAACCATAGCCTGTTCGGTCGCTTGTTGCACGTCCTTGTAGCAGCAATATTACCCTCTTTGTGACTCGGAGTCTCAAGAGGAAGACCCCACTCTAGTGAGATATTCCACTTGAGTCTCAGGGGCTAGCTGTCGGTGATAAAATCACGGCCCATTGCCATGGCCCACTCCCTGACGGCCTAATCGAACAGCCTCCTAGGTCCTGATTCCCTAGAGGGCTCTTTTAGGCCCATGTGCATCCTGCCGAACAGCTTCCTGGAGTTCTGCACGGCTACGTAAAGACCCGGACGTGTTTTCCCGGATTGGAGCAGACATCGTGATCCCCAAGAATTGGAGTATACCTTATCTACCTCGGGATGTATTTGGCATGTATACGAGTTCGTTACGTCCTCGTGGTCAGCCCAGCCCGATTATCCCCCGGTAGGTCGGTTGTTCAACACTATATAAACAAGGCCCCTACGGCGTGTAGACGGCACGACTTGAAGCTTAGATCGCATAATACTTCCTGTAGACCCAGAACCTCATCGAGACCTGTTCATCTCGCCGAGTTCCTCCTTGTAATCTCTTTCTCATATAAAGAAGCGCTGGACGTAGGGTTGTTATGTCCCCGGAGAGGCCCGAACCAGGATAAAAACCCTGTGTCCGCTCGTTGATTGCTGTTTGCCTTGCTCGGCAGTGTCTTCTATCTCCCTTTCTCAAGAACCTTAGTTGACTTGGGACCGATATCCCAACCGTCGACAATGGCCATCTAGAATCAGCTAAACCCCCTTAGCAACCATTTCTAAAACTTGAAATTCATATAAATTACAATCTGGACAGCATCTTAAAACGACCATAACGACCAAACCGTAAGTCCGAAGCTCACGTTGTTGGACTCTACGGAAAGATAATTTCGATACCTACAACTTTCGTATTATGGCCAAAGTCTAATTCCCTGGAAATCGTCATAAATCAATGACATATTACTCAAATGTCACAAAAAATACGTCACAGAAGGCCATATTTCTTGTAGTGTTATATCCACAGTAGCCCCCGAGTGCTTCATAGTCGAGTTGCTGCTTCTCTTTACCACACTTTGGATGAGTCATGCTTCATGCCGAGTGCTTGTAGTTTGTTGATACTCCTTCCCGACTGGCTTCTGCCTGATATCTGCGAGGAGACTATGAAGGACTCATAGAGAGTTATACCCAGCCTGGGATTGCCGGAGTTTTGGCGGTCAGCCCATTGTAAGGTGCATCACTTTGATTTTGAAGAAGTGATACCTGTACTCGTCTTGCGATGTACAGCTGACGACCCAGCATGGGGCGTACCATTGGTTTGGCTAAAGAGCCGAGCGATACCTGCACCCGACTAGAGTGGGATACAATTGGTGGCCCCAGAGGGCATACCGTGGTTTTGGCTGAAGAGCCGAGTGGTACCTGTACTCGTCTTGCGATGTACAGCTGGTGACCCAACATTGGACGTGCCATATTTTTAACCATCTGGTACCTGTACTCGTAGAATACAGCGATTGGCCCAACATGGAGCATACCATCTGGATAGTGTTTAGCCCAATGATACCTGTATCCGACTGGGGTGGTACACATCTAGTGTCCCAACATGGGGTATATCATTGTTGTCAGCCAGGTGGTACCTGTATCCCACTGTCGCGGCAGACCTTAAGGAAAGAGTTTGGCCATGTGGTATCCATACCCGGGTTGCGGTGCACAGCGTAGGCCCTATCTGGGACGTACCATCGAAACTAAATCCCGACATCACTGGTATCTGATCCTGACATGCAGCAACCAACTAGTGACCCAACATGGGGTATACCAAGATATGGGTAATTGTTATTGTAGCTCTTCCGATGATATGCCCTCAAAGGGGTGCACCAAGACTCAAAGGCTCGATTTCAACTACACCCTGTTACACAAGGTGAAGGGCTGTTGAGAAAGCCTGTTAAGGGGATCGCCCTTTGCTTTGGTCAAGTAGAAATTAGGGCTCGGAGCGCAAGGTGGCTTATTGCCATCGGCATAGGCTTATAGCCGAGCCATAGTTGCCGCTCATGGCATAGGTCCTTCTTCCTCGTATACGGAGTCGTAGAAGGTACTCGATGAGGTAAAAACCCATGAACTCCTGTAGCATGTACATGTAGAGTTTAGGCAATATCATGAAAGCTTTTAGATGAAAAACAATCACTCGGATGTATGGTCCGACTGCTTTATTTATGTAATTTTTATGATTTTTCCACTATTCCTTTTTTGATCTTTAATTCCTTCAAGTAATCTTTCTTTTGTTATGCACTCAGCCCGACTAGTCTAGACCCCGGGCGTCGGGAATTGGCTCATGGCTCTTTTCCCAGGCGCGCGTATCGAGTGACTAGAGTTCGCCGTTTGTGGGTCAGAGCTTCACTACTCGGAATAACCACTCGGATTCATTTGCGATCATTAAGAGAAAGCAACAAAAAGTGCACGCAAATGCACCTATTAGTGTAGCCCCCGACTTACTGCTTAGTTGGAGACCGACTAAGTAGAAAGTCAAGAAACAACTTTGATTTATATGAAAACATTATGGTAAAGAGAACTTAGCTCTAGTACAGACGTAGGCGTATAGCCGAGTGGCGTGTCGCCGAGTAGCGTGTCGCCGAGCCGTAGACTTGGGCGCTTGTGGCGCTGGCATAGGCGTGTAGCCGAGTGGCTTGTCGCCGAGCCGTAGACTTGGAGCCGTAGGCGTGCAGCCGTACCGGGCGCTCGTGGTGCACGATGGCGTGCAGCGCCGAGCTGAAAATTTGGACAATCATGGCGCGGGAATAGACGTGTCGCTGAGTAGCGTGTCGTCGAGCCGTAGACTTGGGTGTTTGTGGCGCTGGCGTAGGCATGTAATCGAGTGACTTGTCGCCGAGCCGCAAACTTGAAGCCGTAGGCTTGCAGCCTTACCGGGAGCTCGTGGCGCACGATGGCATACAGCTGAGCTAAAACTTGGACGCTCGTGGCGTGGGCGTAGGCGGGTCGCCGAGTAGCGTGTCGCCGAGCTGTAGACTTGGAGCCGTAGGCGTGTAGCCGTATAGGGCGCTCATGGCGCACGATGGCATACAGCCGAGCTGAAAACTTGGACGCTCGTGGCGTGGCGCGGGCGTAAGCGTGTTTCTGAGTAGCGTGTCGCCGAGCCGTAGACTTGGACGCATGGCGCTGGTGTAGGCGTGTAGCCGAGTGGCTTGTCGCCGAGCCGCAGACTTGAAGCCGTAGGCATGCAGCCTTACCGGGCGCTCGTGCTGTTCGATAGCATACAGCCGAGCTGAAGACTTGGATGCTCATAGCACGGGCATAGGCGAGTAGCCGAGTGGTTTGTACCCGCCGTGTTGGTTCTTAGGCCCGCCGTATTGGTACCCGGGGTCTATGTTATCCACACTTGGCCCAATGAGCGAGCTCTAGATTGAAGCCCAAGTCGGCCTGGTGTATTACTTAGGTCGGCCTGGCTCGTGCTTTCTATGGCTAGGTCTATTATAAACACCTCGGTTTTTGGAAAATACCTCGCGTTCACATTATAAAAAATCATCAAAATTGTTTAAAATTTTTTTATGTCTATATATTTGAAAGTGACTTTGTGCAAGTGGGCAGGTCTAGGTAGGGCCCACAAGTAAAAGTTTCTGGTATATTATAGAACTTATATGAACCCATTCAATACAAAACTGTGGGTGAAACCAAACCTTTTCAAACCCAACACACCCCAACCAAACCTATTTCAACTTAAAGCCCACCCCACCCAATCCCAACCCATTAACTACATCAACACCATTTCCATCCATTCAAAACAACCCACAATAAAAATCAACCCATTCCACCATTCCTCCCATTTCACCCTAACCCATTAGCACCCCTAGTTGAATTCCTTGGTTTTCTAATTTTTTTATTTTTGTTTAAAATACAAAAACTCTATTATTCTTTCGGTGAATTTTTGTCATTTTTTTTAGTGAAAATTGGTAATTTCGTCTCAGATCGAATTTTTTTGTTTACCGTAAATTTAAATCCCTAGGTATAGCCTCTCATGTAACAAAAAAATGTAGGATCCACCACTAGTGTTCTTCACGTCACCTACATAGTGGGGCAAGTATGATGCCACCGATTGTTATGCTACTTGAATCGATCAAAAAAGCCAATAATGCTATATCAGTGGCGAAGCGTGGGATGTGCAAAGGCATCCCAACAACCGAATGTTGATGTGCAACAGCATGCACAAGCAAAATCGGATGCTCCTCGGTTTGGCTTGTGCAAGGATGGCGGCGAAGCACGTTTTGTTCTCCTCGGCGGCAAGCCGAAGGAAACAATCACATATTCAGACAAGCGGACTGGCAACGTCTCATCTTTCTACAATTTCTGCTCGACGACTAGCGGCTGTGGATGGCCGCAGGGGGCCCTTTGTAATTATGAAGACCCGAGCTAGACGGCTAGACGGGGTGAATAGACGCCACAAATTTTCTGCCATACCGTTTTCACCAAAACTCGAACAACTCGACAATTATGTGTACACATAGCATGCATGATTAAGAGTTATGTAATATTTTAGAATTTTTTCATTCACAACCCTGGTTGTCAGATGTCCAAAAGAGAGGAATCAATTCAAATCTTGCTTTAAGAAAGAAGACCAAGCCAAATGATCAAAGCCACTTTTAGAAAAGTAAAAACAGATTCTTCAGAATTTGTTCTCAATTGGAGCAGAGAGATGGTGGCTTTCTGTTGCTCGATAAATTGTGGGAATTTTTCTCCCTACGAAACCAAGAGTGTTGAAACACTCCACCGAAAATCTCCTCAAGACTACTTGCACAGAAAATATGAAATATCAAATACGACAAGTTGTGAAAAACTTTGAGCAGAAAGTTTGGGGCTCGGTTTTCACCACATAGCTCCCAAATGGAGAAACCGGTGGACTTTAAATTTTTACCACAGATGGGTATACTTGTCTTGCATCGTTTCCAATTAGAATCATTCCAAAATGAGTTTTCTAGAATTTTCTAAAAATATTTTACTGACTGCTGCGCGGATGAAGTTTCTGGACAGATTAGTAACCAGTGAAGAACTTGATCTCTTGACTCTCATATGATTGCAAGGTGTGTATCAAATTATATTAGGGACCTCAATGCATCATAAACCATCAATAATCATTAATAAATTATCCAAGTTATTCTTAAACAAGAGCTCTAAAAGGAAAAACGATAATAAGAAAAATTTAGAGCAAATCAATGGAGGACACTCATAGAGAAGAAAGATTTCATTGCATATAAGTTGGGGGATTACAAATCACACTCCGTGTGGTCACAAGCACTCTAAGTGCCACTCAAAACACACCCAACTCACCCTCTCTATTTCTGAAATTTTCAGTTTTAAGAGGATGAGGAGGTGCTCCCCTCCCTCTCTATTTATAGCCCAAGGATGAGATGCCATAAACCCTAGGGCATATCTTCATCCTTCATGTCGGTACAGTAAATACCAGGGTATGAAGAGACCTAAAGAAGACCAGGCGGCCCCACGTGTCAGGCGGGCGACTAGGCCCCAGCGCGGCGAGCCCCTCAGCCCGCCAGGCGGGCCCCACGCGTCAGGCGGGCGATCAGGCCCCAGCGCGTGGGCGAGCCCCTCAGCGCACCAGGAGGGCCCCACGCGTCAAGCAGGCAACTAGGCCCCAGCACGTGGGCGAGCCCCTCAGCGCGTCGGGTGGGCGACTAGACCCCGGCGCGCCGGCGAGCGCGAGAGGCCTCCTCATTTTCAGGTGGGGCCCGCGCGGCCGGAAGCGTCCCGAGGGGAGTCTTCCAGGCGAAGGTTCTCCCTCGACGCGAAGGACAGGCACATTTAATGTGACATCACGCGCGGCTGGACCGAAGAAGAGATTATTACCGCCACAGTGACCTCTGCAGGTCTGATCAACTGTCACTGCGGCTCTGCGGAATTGACCGGCAGAGAGAGAGTAGCCTTCATCAGGTTGGCCGCCCGCGTCAGGCGGCGCAAGCTGGGCCCCGCCTTTTCCCTCACCGGCGTGTTCACCCAGGTCAGAGGCCACTTGCGGAGCACGCGTGGGCGGCGCCGCTCGGCACAGTAGCAGCACGTTTTTGTCTCTCCTGTCCAGTCCCTCACATCTTATCAGTATACTCAGCGTACTTAGCGCACTGTTTTGCGCACCCCCTCGCTCTCTCCGCCTACCCGCAGCTTGTATAAAAGGCGGAGAGAGAGAGAAAGAGAGGGGGCATTAGGCATTCTACGTTCGAAGCAGACATTCTGTAATCATTCACACACAACCACAACAAGGAAAGAGCTAAGGCTCGGCAGGAGTAGGACTGTTACCCGCAAGGGGGTCCGAACCTGGGTAACCTCTGCGCGTCGCTCCTCGTCGCGTCCGACGCTCGAATCGGATCGAGCCCGGGCTGATCGGCTAGCAGAAATAGAGATCTGATAGGGGTGTTATTCGCTGGTGGTTCGGTGAAAAACACGCCGTCAGTGGCGTGCCCGGTAGGGGGCGCTAGCATCAGTTCGAGCTCTTCGACTTCTTCGATGGTGGATCAGCAGTCCGCGATGGACAAGAAAGTAGCCGCCAGAGCCGCGGCCGCGGAGTCGGCTGCGGCGATGGCGGTGGATCAGCCGGGCGGCAGCCGTCAGCCAAGGGTTGGTGCCCTGGCGGAGAGCAGCAGTCCCAGTCTGGCTAGGCGGCGCCTGGCCTTGGAGGAGTGCTCTCCAGCACAAAACCTCCATGCGGCCAGGGCCCTACTGGACAACCCGCCAATTCCGGTGACTCCGGACTCCCCAGCGGCGCCGTGGTTGGCCTATTTGGCCCGCTACGTCGAAGCCGCCGCGGCGGTAGTACAAGTCACTGGGGCGTGGGAACCGGTGTTTCCGCTTCCTCCCGTTCTTTTGCTTCTCCGCGCCCCTCCCGCGGATCTCCTGGCGGGAGGGAGCGGGGACAAGATGACAGGAGCTGGGCCACTCCTTCAGTGGTTCGGCAGGATAGACGCGGTGGTGGACCGGACCTTCGGGCCCACTTGGAGGACCGCCACCTGCTGCATGGAGAAGACCTACGTGACAAGCTCCGCCGACGGCACGGTCGAGAGCACGACCGTGCTCTCGCTGCCGTTCGCGGAGGCCAGGAGGAAGGCTCCCGCGACGCTGCCCCGGCCGATGATGGCGACGCCTCTTCGGCACCGCCAAGGCGCCGGGGACGGCGGGATGAGGGCCGCGTCCAGGAGCAGGAGGCTCTAGACGTCGGGTACTGCACCTTTTCAAGGGAGCTGCGCCGCGTCCAGTAGCCGGAGAAGTTCAGACTGGCCCCCATCGAGAAGTACGACTGCTCCACCAACACAGACGAGTTCCTACAGATCTACACCACGGTGATGCAGCCGGCGGGAGGATCGGGAAAAGTTCTGGCGAACTACTTCCCCGCTGTCCTCACCGACAGAGCCCGCTCGTGGCACATGAACCTGCCCCCGAAGTTGGTGGGGTCGTGGAAGGAGCTCTCCGAGCTTTTCATCACCAACTTCCAGGGCACTTTCGAGCAGCCCGGAGTCGAAGACGATCTCCACAATGTGGAGCAGAAGAAAGGAGAGTCGCTGCGCGACTACATCCGGTGCTTCAATCAGGTCCGCAACACCATTCTTGACATCTCCATCGACGCCGTCGTCACGGCTTTCAGGAGAGGCGCCCGAGACCCCAAGGTCAAGGAGATGATGGTCACCCGCAAGATCAAGATGACGGAGGAGCTCTTCATTTTGGCCCACAAGTGCGCCCTACAGGCGGAGGCCCGCTTCCGTCCAGCCGGAAGGGCGGGGGCCGCCGGGGGTGGCGAATCCGGGACCTCCAAAAATCCCGGCGGGAAGGACAAGAAGAAGCGCAAGGCGGCCGAGGCCGGGCAGGTCCTGGCCGCCGAGCGCGACGACGATGACAACGACGACGGTGGCCGTCCGCGCGATGGGTGCGGCGGGCGTAAGAAAGGAGGGGGTCAAGGCGGCGGCAGGAACGGTCCCCGCAGGGGCGGCCGTGATGACCACCGCGGCCACGACAAAGGGTGAGGACGTCGCCCCGGCGAGTGGGACGGTAGAACATACTGTCCCATTCACCGTTGTAATTCCCACGACTTGGCGGACTGCCAGGTCGTCAGCAAGATAGTGGACAAGTGTGTCCACGAGCAGTAGAAAGCATCCAGCAGCGGCATGGGCAAGGAACCGGCTTCGCTTGGCTTTCAGCAAGCGGAGCACGAAGTCGCCTTCATCCACGGCGCATCGGCCACCTATCCGTCTCACGCCAGTTTCAAGCGTGTGATGAGGGAGGTGTGCGCCGTCGTGCCCGGCGTAGGGTCCGCTAGGCAGCTGGTGTGGTCGGAGCAGTCGATCACAATCAGCTAGGCCGATCACCCCGCCAGTACCACCGGCTCGGGACATCTCCCGATCGTGGTTGCGTCCACGGTTAGGAATGTAAGGTTGGGACAGGTGCTGGTAGACGGAAGAAGTTCTATCAACCTCCTATCTGCCCGAGTCGCCAAAGCACTTCAGATCCAGGAGCAGGAGCTTCGGCCGACGCTTCCCTTCTTCGGCGTCGCGCCGGGGGCTGAGTCCGTCCCTTTGGGGCCCGTCAGCCTCCCGGTGACCCTCGGAGGCGCCGACAACTTCTGTACGGAGATGCTCGAGCTCGAGGTGGCGGACTTCGACCTTCCGTACAACGCCATACTGGGTCGGCCAGCGCTGACCAAGTTCATGGCGGCCTGCCACTATGCTTACATGGTGGTCAAGATCCCAGGGCCAGCCGGCCCCATCATCGTCTAGGTGGGCCGCCCGGAGGCGCTCCGCTGCGACAGGGACGCTCTCGTCCAGACGGGGGCAGTCTGTGCCCGGAAGGCGGAGGCCTCGTCTTCGGGAGCTCCTCCGGCGATGGTCCGTGCATCCCCCGATTCGTCCACAGGGATTAAGACGGTCTCCCTGAGTGAGTCAGACCCGGCAAGGACCGTTCAGGTGGGCACATCCCTCGGCGCCAAATAGGAAGGCGCGCTCGTCTCCTTCCTCCAGTCTAACACAGACGTGTTTGCTTGGCAACCGTTCGACATAACTGGGGTCCCCAGGGAGGTGATTGAGCATAAGTTGGCGATGTTCCCCGGATCGCGACCGGTCATGCAGAAGGTCCGAAAGAAGTCGGTGGAGCGCCAGGCCGTTATCCGCTAGGAGGTGGACAAGCTCTTGAGGGCAGGGGTCGTTCGGAGAGTTGCCCACCCTAGGTGGCTCGCGAACCCCGTCCTCGTCAAGAAATCCAATGGACGGTGGAGGATGTGCGTCGACTTCACCGACCTCAACAAGGCGTGTCCGAAGGATCCATACCATCTGCCCCGCATTGATCTCATCGTCGACTCTACGGTGGGGTGTGAACAGCTTTGCTTTCTAGATGCGTACTCCGGGTACCATCAGATTAGCATGGCTGAAGAAGATGAAGACAAGACAGCCTTCGTGACGCTCATGGGCGTCTACTGCTACACAAGGATGGCGTTCGGATTGAAGAATGCAGGCCTGACCTATCAGAGGGCCATGCTTATCGCTCATCGCCCCCAAATCAGGCGGAACCTGGAGGTGTACGTCGACGACCTGGTGGTAAAGTCCAAGAAGGCAGAGGAGTTGATCGGCGACTTGGAGGAAACCTTCGCCAACCTGAGGAAGTACTACATCAAGCTTAATCCCGAGAAGTGTGTCTTCGCCGTTCCGTCGAGCAAGCTGCTGGGTTTCCTTGTCTCCCAGAGGGGGATTGAGGCGAACCCCGACAAGATCGTTGCAATCGAAAACATGAAGCCCCCGACACGACTTCGGCAGATGCAGTCCTTGGTGTGCTGCTTGACTTCCCTGGGCCGCTTTATAGCTCGCCTGGGGGATAAGAGTCTCCCCCTGTGCAAGCTCTTGAAGAAGACCAATTCTTTCGAGTGGACCGCGGAGGCGCAGGAGGCGTTTGACGAGCTGAAGAAGTACCTCACTTCACCGCCCATGCTGGTCGCCCCAGATCCGGGCGAGCCACTGATCCTCTATGTCGCGGCAAGCCCGGAGGTGGTCAGTGTGGTGTTGGTGGTGGAGAGAGAAGTTGTCCGGTGCCCGATCTACTACATTAGCAAGGTTCTCCATGATGCAGAAACAAGGTACTCGCAGCACCAGAAGATGCTCTACGCTGTGCTGACGGCTTGCAGGAGGCTGCGTCACTACTTCCAGGGGCGAGAAATCACTGTTCTGACCAAGTACCCCTTGCGGGAGATTCTCTTCAACCGCGAGGCGATGGGCCGCATTGCCAAGTGGGCAATGGAGCTGGCGGAATTCGACCTCAAGTTCGCCCCCCGGACGGCGGTCAAAGGGCAGGCGCTGGCGGAGTTCATCAATGAATGGACGCCGCCGGCGGCAGAAGTTGAAGACACCCCAGCCGTGGACTCTCTTCTTCGACGGTTCGTTCCGGCTCGAGGGGGCTGGGGCCGGCGTCGTTCTGGTGTCTCCCACCGGCGACATTGTTCGGCACCTGGTGGTGCTGGAGTTCCGCACTACCAACAACGTCGCGGAATACGAAGGACTCCTCGCTGGGCTCAGGGTGGCCTCAACCCTGGGCATCCGGCGGCTTCAAGTCAAAGGCAACTCTCTCCTGGTCATCAACCAGGCGAGGAAGGAATTCACTTGTTCAGATCCTGTCATGGCGGCCTACCTGACGGAGGTGCGCCGGTTGGAGCGGTTATTCGAGGGGTTGGGCTTCGCTCACATCCCTCGACGCGACAACTACATGGCGTACCAGATTGCCTCATCAAGGGCACCTATTTCGGCTGGGGTCTTTGAAGAAAGACTCACGCAGCCGTCTGCCGCAGCCCCCAATTCTGGTGGGGACAGCATGATTCTCGACGCAGCTCCCACATCTGACGGAGACGTCAGCATTTCCGCAGCAGCTCCCCAGCTGGAGGGAGGATGCGGAAGAACTGCTGCGGCAGTTGAGGCAGAAATGCCAGGCCAGGCAGACTACGTCGGCGACCATCCTAACGTCGTCGCACTCATCCGGAAAGGTCAGTGGATGGATCCTATCCTAGCCTACCTGCGGGACAGAGTGATCCCCGACGATGACGCGTCGGTTGAGAAGATAGCGCGCAAGGCCAAGCGCTACGCCCAGGTAGGTGGGGACCTATATCGCCAGGGCGCCAACGGAGTTCTACTGAATAGCGTCACTCAGGAAGCGGGGAGCGAAATCCTCTCTGAGATCCATGGAGGCGTGTGCAGGAGCCACTCTGGGAGCCGGGCGTTGGTCGGGAAGGTCTTCCGCCACGCTTCTACTGACCTACTGACCTCTAGGATGCCTTCGAGCTGGTGAGGAGATGCGAAGCGTGCCAGTTTCATGCTAAGCAAATCCACCGACCGGCCCAGGCGCTGCAAACCATTCCGCTCTTCTGGCCGTTCGTGGTCTGCGGGCTGGATATCCTGGACCCATTCCCGCAAGCGACCGGGTGCTACACGCATCTGTTCGTCGTCATCGACAGGTTCACCAAGTGGGTTGAAGCCTCGCCGGTCCCGGCGACCACCTCCGCGGCAGCCATAAAATTCATGAGAAGCATCTTCGTCCGCTTTGGCGTCGCCAGCAGAATCATCACCGACAACAGTGCTCAGTTCAAGAGCGCTGACTTTCAAGACTGGTGTGAAGAGCTGGGCACTAAGCTGTGCTTTGCCTCTGTTGCACATCCAAAGAGCAATGGGCAGGTGGAGCGGGCGAACGCAGAGGTACTCAAGGGACTCAAGACAAGAGCGTTCGATCGTCTGGAGAAGCGTGGCAGGCGCTGGGCTGAGGAAGTCCCCACTGTGCTTTGGACACTAAGGACGATCCCCAACAGAGCCACCGGCGAAACTCCTTTCTTCCTGGTGTATGGTTCTGAGGCGGTGCTCCCGTCTGAGCTCACCTTCGGATCCCCAAGGGTGGCGGCGTACAGCGAAGATGGAGACCCTGACCAGCGTCAGGATGAAGTAAATCTCCTGGAGGAGATCAGAGACTGAGCGGCGATCCGAGCAGCCAGATATCAGCAATCCCTGCGCCGTTATCAAGCAAGAAGGATGTGTGAGAGAACACTGGCAGTGGGCGACCTCGTCGTGCGCAAAGTTCAGGCGCAGGAAGGCCGCAACAAGCTGTCTCCCCTGTGGGAGGACCCCTTCAAGGTGGTCTCAGTGTCTTGCCCAGGCTCAGTCAGGCTCGCCTTCGAGGATGGTCGCGAACTGGCGAACACCTGGAACGTCGAGCAGTTGAGGAAGTTCTACCCGTAGGTAGCTATTTCAGTCTTCCCTTGGAGCCGAGCGGCGAGGTCTTCCTCCTTCTCCGCTCGTCTCGAGGGCTGTGATGTACAAAGCCATCTTCTGCAATATAAAGATAAGTTCTGTTTCTCTGTGAGCATCTGTTTTCCGCCTTAAAAAGTCTGTTAGAAAACATTCTGTTGAAAGCTTGTAGCGAAAAAGTACTTAAGCCTGATGGCCCCTTAGTTGCAAAGGCGAACGCTTAAACTTGCGCTGGGCGAGGCGAGGTGGACGGAAGGCGTGTTCTAGCCTGGTGTGTCTGCTCGGTCTGGGCCCCCGCGCCAACGATGGCACCGGCATCTAGACCACTTCCGGAAGCTAAGTGCTCGCCACGTAATGTTTAAGGTCGGTTCGCAAAGAGACCATAAGGGTTGAAATAACCAGATGCCTAAGAAAAAAGCGCTCATTTTCAGCAGAACGTTCTATCTAAACCTTTTGGCTGTCGGTTGCCTAAATTCTTATTTTTCGTAAAGTAAGAAATTGCGTAAACATAAATGAGACTTGTGGCAGGAAAAGCAATTGCATTAAACAGGTTTTATGTACAAGACGAGGCGGGCAGAGGAGTTCGGCTACTCATCGTCGTCATCGTCTTCTGCCGGTGCAGCGCCGCCCATCATGGACACGCGGCTCGCGGCGACTCCGACCCGAGACTGTTCGTCCCGGTCCAGCTGGCGCAAAGGCTCCCCGGTGGCGTCGTTGACGGCATGTTCTCCGCACAACCACTGCGGATCACACCCCTATCAGATTTTCTATCCTGCTAGCCGATCGGCTCGAGCTCGGTTCGATTCGAGCGTCGGGCACGACGAGGAGCGACTCACAGGGTTTACCCAGGTTCGGACCCCCTCGCGGGTAACAGTCCTACTCCTGCCGAGCCTTAGCTCTTTTCTTGCTGTGGTTTTATGGAATGTGATTACAGAATGTTTCGATCCCCCTCTCCCTTCTCTCTCCTATCCTTTTATACAAGCCTCGAACTGGCGGAGAGAGCCGAGGGGGTAGGCAGTACAGTACTCTCAGTACACTGATAAGATGCTAGGGACGGGACAGGAGAGACGAAAATGTGCTGCTACTGCACCGCATGGCACCGCCCACGCGTGCCTCGCAAGTGGCCTCTGACCCGTGTGAACACGCCAGTGAGACTACGGGCGGGACCCAGTGAAACTTTTTTCTGTTTATCCGCGCGTAATGTCGCATTGAATGCGCCTGTCCTTCGCAGCAGGGGGAGCCTTCGATCAGTAGACTCCCTTCGGGACGCTCCCTGCCACGCGGGCCCCACCTGGCAGAGAGGGGCCCGGCGCGCGCCGAGGGGCTCGCCCACGCGCTGGGGCCCGGCCACCCGCCTGACGCGTGGGGCCCTCGCCTGATCCTCTAAGGGGCTCGCCCACACGCTGGGGCCTGCTCGCCCGCCCGATGTGTGGGGCCCTCACCCGGCGCATGAGGAGCTCGCCCACACGCCGGGGCCTGCTCGCCCGCCTGACGTGTGGGGCCCTCGCCAGCGCTTGAGCCTTTTCCGGGACTCTTCATACCCCGGTATTTATTATACCGACAGTAGCCCCCGGGATCACCATGATACGCGAACCGTCGAGCCAATATCTCGCTATTTCTCGCGTGGGGGAGACGAATCGAGGGGGGCACACCCCCTGCGGCGGCCGTACGCTTGATCTTCCACCTGCGCACGATCTTCTTTGGGGAACCACGCTGCTTTTCGCGGGAAAACCAAAACGCGCGGGGCATAATGGCACCACACGCGTGAGTGGGAACGGAATCCAAACCGTCGCACTCGCTGCCACCTTCTGTAAAAGCTTCTCTTCTCTGTGCTGCGCTGAGTTCCTTTGCACGCTAAGTCCTCAAACTACCATCCGCCTTCTTCGCTGCTACCACAGAGTTTTTTCGCCAACGCCTCCACCATCTTCCCATGGCTCCTAAGCGCAGCAAGGGTCGCCGTGGGGACGCCGCTTCGGCCGCGCCGCCACCTGGTCCAGCTCTGCTTCCCTCCACCGCCGACGACGAGATGACGACGCGGCTCCGAGTGTTTGTGCCACCGTCCTCCGCCCGGTTCCGCGCCGGCACCATGGCGCCAAGCCCCTGCGACGGGGAGATCATTACCTTCACCTGGGCGCTGTTGGTGGGCCTTGTTCCACCATACTCCGAGTTTTTCTTGGGGGTGCTCGCCTTCTACGAGATCCAGGCGGCACACCTCCCCCCAACTCCATCATCATGTTGGCCATCTTCGCCCACCTTTGCGAAATGTTCGTGGGGGCGATGCCGAGCCTCCCACTCTTGCGCCGACTCTTCATCCTGCACCCGAGCGCACGCCCGAGCAAGGTTGGGAGCTGCTACTTTTCACTTCGCGACGCTGCTGCCTTCATCCCCGTCGCGGTTAAGTTCAACTGGAAGGACTGGGCGCGACAATGGCTGTACGTGGAGGACTCCAGCGGCTGCGACGACCTCGCCTTCCCAGAGGGTCCTGCAGGATCCCTCGCCAGCTGGGGGTCTCAGCCCGACGACTTAGCGAAAATGGAGACGATGCTGGCGCGCATCGCTGAGCTCCGCCACAACGGTCTCACCGAAACCCACGTGGCGGTGGACTTTTTGCCGCGCCGCCTTTGCCCGCTCCGCATGAGCGCGCGCCCCGCCTGGCAGTACTACGGCGACGACGATGGGGCCCGTATTGCCCCTGGAGGTGAGTACTCTTGCCTTCTTCTGAGTCTTGTGACTTTGCGGCTCGTCCTTTCCTCTTTTTGGCCATTTGCCAACTTGCGGTTTCTTCTTTTTGTGTGTCCAGCAACGGGGAACGTGCCGGAGGACGTGCTCCGGCAGTGGCTGGCGGGACTCCTGACCGCGCCGGCCGGCGACATTTCTCCGCCCGCGAGCGTCCGCCCCCTCTGCGACTGGGAGCCACTGGAGCGCAACCTGTACTTGCGCGCGCTGCCTCCCATGGAGGTTGTAGCCCCGCGGTCCAAGTGGCCCGGGGACCTCTGCAAATCCGCGATCCTGCACCAACGGCCGCCAAGGCTCCTGCGGCCGCTGCTCCTCCTGTCGTGGCGGCCGACTCCGACCGCGCTCTCGGGAAGCGCCGCCTCATCCTCTCCCCGGACGATGACGATGAGGAGGGAGAGACGAGCCCAAAGAGGGCTCGCCCTTCGGATCCTGAGCCGCTTCCACCTCCTCCGGCACCCTCCGGTGGGGACCCTGCTGCTGAGGCCGCCGCTCCGCCACCGGGCGAGAGCGCGGTGACCCCTCCGGAACCGGCGCCTCCTGCGCCTGCTTCTGCTGCGCCGACACCCAGCGCCGGCACCTGCCGTCGTGCCGGCTCCTTCTGCGCCAGCACCTTCTGCGCCGGCGCTCGCTTCTCCAGCGCCGACCGTGGTGGCCCCACTGCCTCCTCTACCTCCTACAACGGGAGGAGGAGCAGTGGCGCTTGCTTCACGGCCAAGCGGCTTGACGCTGCCCCCTTCTCCCTTCACTTTCGGAAGGGGCTGCTTCAGGTAATTTCCTCTGCGTTCATTCACATTTTGCATTAGGGTTAGCACGCCAAACGCTTTTCGCATACCTAAATCCTTCTGATTTTTCTTTGCGGGATAGAGCGGACGCTGTGGCTTCAGGCTCCGCTCAACGCGATCAGCCAGCCCCCAGCTTGCCCGCGGCCCCTTTGATGGAGACGGCGTCTTCAGCTGGGGAGGACGCGCCGGCGCCGAGGCCGGAGGGCCTTCCAGCCACAGCCACAACCGGCACCAACGCCATCTCCACCATCGCCACCGGAGTCGGGCGCTCCTTCGACGCGCTTCGCGCCCTTTCCCACACCTGGGCGGTGCGGGAAGACGCCCTGGCCTTGGCGGAGCGAACCGCCGGCGAGCTGCGGCGGACCCTCGATCGGGAAACCGCCGCGAGGGAATCGGCGGCTCGCGAGGCTGCGGCGGCGCAAGCCGCTGCCGCCTCGGCCACCAAAGACGCCACGGATCTTTGCGTGGCGCACTCTGAGCGCCTCCGAATCCTCGCCGACATGCTGCGCACCGCTTACCACGAGTTCCGGGACGTCTTGTACCCTCTGGGCGTCACCTTGTACGCCCCGCTGAAGGAGACGGCCGCGCAGTATGCTCGCGCCGGGGGGCGAGCCGCCGAAGCCCTGCGCGATCTGCCGGTGGTGATGCAGGCGCGGGAAGCACCGGCGTGGAAGGAACCGGCGCATGAGACGCCGACTCCGGAAGAGTCGCCGCGCTCTCTCCAGGAGGCGGAGCGTCGGCGTCTGCAGCAGCGCCCCCGTCGGAGGGGGCCAAGGACAGCGGAGGCAGCCCTGGGTTCGCGGGGCGAGGCCTCATTGGGCTTGTTCTCTCCTCGTCGTCGCCTTCGGAGAGGCTGAGGTGGCGCTTCCCCAGCACGCGGTCGGGGTCGGCTGGGGTAAGAAGCGCGACGGCCATAGAAGGAGCGGCGGCCGCAGGAGCTTCTGCGGTTGTCGAAGGTTGGTCGCGGATCTGCAGGGGTTGCTGGACCGTCTGGACCACCGGACCGGAAACTTCCATGGGAGCCAGCGCACGATGGTACGGGTTGCGCTCCCGTGGGTCCCAATCGCAGAGGGGGCGGACGTTCGCAGTCAGAGGGGCGTCGCCGGTTGGCGCGGGCAGGAGGCCCGCCAGCCATTAGCGGAGCACTTCCTCTGACACGTTCCCTGCAGCTGGACAGCAGAAAAAGGAAAGCCGCGAATCAGCAAAGAGCCAAGAAGGAAAAGAAGTTCCCAAGGGCTAGAAGATCCAAAAGGAACTCAGAATCCTTACCTCCAGGAGCAATGCGGGTCCCATCATCATCGCCGTAGTACTGCTAGGCGGGGCGCGCCCTCATGCGAAGCGGGCAGAGGCGGCGCCGCAAGAAGTGTGCCACCACATGGGTTCCGGTGAGCCCATTGTGGCGGAACTCGGCAATGCGCGCCAGCATCGCCTCCGTCTCCACTGCATCGTCGGGCGGAGACCCCCAGCTGGCGAGGGATTCTGCAGGGCCCTCGGGGAGGATGAGTTCGTCGCAGCCGCTGGAATCCTCCACGTACAACCATTGCCGCACCCAGTCCTTCCAGTTGGACTTTAGCGCGATAGGCGGAGTCGGGGAGCGAGAAGTAGCAGCTCCCGACGGTCCCGCTCGAGCGCGAGCTCGCGTGCAGCGTGAAGAGCCGGAGACTTGGCATCGCCCCTACGAACATTTCGCAGAGGTGGGCGAAGATGGCCAGCATCACGATGGAGTTGGGGGGAAGGTGCGTCGCCTGGATCTTGTAGAAGGCGAGCACCCTCAGAAAAAACTCGGAGTATGGCGGGACAAGCCCCGCCAGCACCGCCCAGGTGAAGGTGATGATCTCCCCGTCGCGGGGGCTTGGCGCCATGGTGCCGGCGCGGAACTGGGCGGCAGACGGCGGCACGTGCCGCTGGAGTCGCACCATCGTCTCCTCATCGGCGACGGAGGCGGGCAAAACTGAGTCAGGCGGCGGCGCGGCTGGAGCGGCGTCCCTACGGCGACCCTTGCTGCGCTTAGGAGCCATTGGAAGGTGGCGGAAGCGCGGTGGCGAGAAAGCTAAGTGCGAAGGCTAAAGAAGCTCTGCAACAGCGGCAAAGAAGGCAGAGGGTGGCTCAAGGCTCTTTGGCGCGCGGAAGGATTCGCCGCGGTGCCACGGAATGAAGCATTTATAGGCGAGAGCGACTCTTTGGATTCCGTCTCCACTCACGCACGCGGCGCCATTATGCCCCACGTGCCTCGGCTTCCCGCGAAAAGTGGTACGGTTCCCCAAGGAAGATCGTGCGCCGGTGGAGAATCAGACGTACGGCCGCCGCAGGAGGTGGGCCCCCACGATTCGTCTCCCCCCGCGCAAGAGATGGCGAAATATCAACGCGACGGTTTGCGTATCATGGTGGACCCGGGGGCCACTGTCGGTACAGTAAATACCTGGGTATGAAGAGTCCTAGAGAAGACCAGGCGGGCCACACGCGTCAGGCGGGCGACCAGGCCCCAGCGCGTGGGCGAGCCCCTCAGCGCGCCAGGCGGGCCCCACGCGTCAGGCGGCCGACCAGGCCCCAGAGCGTGGGCGAACCCCTCAGCGCGTCGGATAGGCGACCAGACCCAGGCGCCCGGGCGAGCGTGAGAGGCCTCCTCACTGTCAGGTGGGGCCCGCGCGGCAGGAAGCGTCTCGAGGGGAGTGTTCCGGGTGAAGGCTCTCCCCCGTTGCGAAGAACAGGCGCAGTAAATTTAATGCGACATCACGCGCGGATGGACCGAAGAAGAGATGATTACCACCACAATGACCTCTGCGGGTATGATCAACTGTCACTGTGGCTCTGCCGAATTGACCGGCAGAGAGAGAGTAGCCGTCATCAGGTTGGCCACCCGCGTCAGGCGGCGCAAGCTGGGCCTCGTCTTTTCCCTCACCGGCGTGTTCACCCAGGTCAGAGGCCACTTGCGGAGCACGCGTGGGCGGCGCCGCTCGGCACAGTAGCAGCACGTTTTTGTCTCTCCTGTCCAGTCCCTCAGATCTTATAAGTGTACTCAGCGTACTTAGTGCACTGTTTTGCGCACCCCTCGCTCTCTCCACCTACCCGCAGCTTGTATAAAAGGCGGAGAGAGAGAGTGAGAGGGGGCATTAGGCTTTCTACGTTCGAAGCAGACATTCTGTAATCATTCACACACAACCACAACAAGGAAAGAGCTAAGGCTCGGCAGGAGTAGGACTGTTACCCGCAAGGGGTCTGAACCTAGGTAACTTCTGCGCGTCGCTCCTCGCCGCGTCCGATGCTCAAATCGGATCAGGCCCGGGCTGATCGGCTAGCAGAAACAGAGATCCGATAGGGGTGTGATTCGCTGGTGGTTCAGTGAAAAACACGCCGTCACTTCATTTGAAGATGAGTGGTGTACAACTCATACACTAAAAGACACACATCCGAGAGAAAATATTCTTCACATATTCCTTCAGAAAATATCTTCGCAGCTTCCTCGGTCGCCAGCCAAGCCTGGGCCCATTGGTCATATCAACTTCGCCACCAGGTTACCGATGCCGCAACCTTCATTTTATCTCGGATTCCTTGGCTTGGTTAAGCTTCTCGTATACACCATCTCATGTGACCGCCAGGTCATTGAACCTGCTCGCCTCCGAACGCACCAGCCTCCAGCTGTTCCTGAGAGGCGTTAGCCACGTACCCGCCGATACCTGCATCACTGAGGTGAACACACACGAAACGAACACACGTTTTCAATAAATTAGCTAATTAGCCCAGCCCAAAGGGGGAGGGTTTGTTCCCCCACTTTTGTGATTATCTTCTTTTTTATCAATACCCGGCCGTTCTTCTACCCTTTGATGGAAAAAAATGTCCCTCCCAACAACCGAATGTTGATGTCCCACGGCATGCACGAGCAAATTAAAACGTCCTCGGTTTGGCTTGTGCAAGGATGGCGGCGAAGCACGTTTTGCTCTCGTCGGCGGCTAGGCGAAGGAAACACGTACGGATGCAGGACGCGAACCAGGCCAGATACATGCATTCAGCCATGCGCCTCCCTTCACCGATAAATACAAGCTAGGCATCCATCCCTGGCCACCCACCGCAGCGACGACGTCTCGTCAATCGCCCATCACTCGCTGCCTCACGGAGACTGCAAGAAGAGTAGGAGCTGAGGCCGAGCAGCAATGGAGAGGATGATGATGAGGCTGGCGACGAGGAGGTCGAGGTCCCTCCTCCAAAGCAGCAGCGCTGGCACTGGCACCGGCAGCTCCTCTCCTTCCTTCTCCACTCAGCAGCAGGCAGCAGCTCTGGACCCGGTTCAGTCGCCGGGCATCCTGTCAGGGATGAGGATCAGGGACACGGCTTCCCAGGTGATTACAGGCACAGCTAGTTGTTCGGTCTGTCCTCCCCTTGCTCCAATTACAGGATCAGTCCGTCGATCTCCTTTGTTAATCAGCTTTTGCCTTGGCTTGCTCCTCCAGCTGATTGGGAGGACACCAATGGTGTACCTGAACAAGGTCACCGAGGGGTGTGGGGCCCGGGTTGCAGCCAAGCTGGACTTCCTGCAGCCGTCCTTCAGCGTCAAAGACAGGTGCTTAGCTATCTCTTCCCGACCAACCATTACTGTACTACGTTAGCATTTGAAGTAGCAACTTCTCATTTGCAAAGACAGCAGACGTAATCTTCATGCTTAATCACATTGTTCTTGGTCCGTTTGTCTCCATGCGCCCAAGAAGCAGATACCATCAGTTCCTAGACATTTATCACACTTGTATGGATGCTGTTGCTTATCGGCTCACCACTAGCGGCGGCGGGAGGCTGGGGGGGCGGAGCGGCTGGCGGCGAGGCCGCTGGCCGGCCGGGGCGGAGGGAGGAGGCGGCGGCGGTGTGCGGAGCGAGGCGAGGCGAGGCGAGGCGAAAAAGGGGATCAGGGAGAGAGACGCGTGGCGCGAGGCGTCGGGAGAGAGCCAGAGAGGGAGGGGGAAGAAAAGGGGACGAGAGATCTGGGCCGTTGGATCTTAATCCAACGGCCCAGAAAATCGCCTGGGCACCCCTATAGGGCCCAGTCGACTGTGCTCAAGTCAATCCCTAAATGAAATCCGATAATCACGGGATTTGTTAATTGGCCAGCATGTTTTGTTGCGGTTAATAAAATCCCACCGTGGCGTGGCATGGTTGGCTCGCTCGTGCGGTGCGCGTTTGGGTCCAGGGTAGTTTAACCTAATCTACATCTAGGGGTATATATATATAGCTCCGTATCCGTATCCGATGTTTAGGTTTTGATCTGTACCTGGAATGAGTTGAAAACACCAAAAAAGAACAATATCCAAACCTTTATCCCTATTGGGGAATATTTGAATCCATATTCGGAAATATCCTTATCCGTATTCAGATGTGGAAATATCCGAATCCATATTCGTAATCGCTAAAAAATATAAATACAAATACGCTAACGGCAAGGCTTGCAAGCATACGTCCGATCGATCGGACGTGTCGGCCCAACGAGCACACGTGGCCCACCCTCGCTTTCGCGCAGACGTGGGACGGCCTGAACTCGCGTGAGCCAAACTCGCGCGCGGTGCAGATGCAGGTGGGTCCCACAGCGTTCTTTTTCTTATTTTTTGACTGGGTGCTCTAATCCACAAACCGTTTGCACCACCGTGTTCCTCGTATTTTTACGAACAAAACAAGATGTATGTTGTCATATAAATCTTCAAACTTACCTGGTGAAACTTCGGTTTCGCCTACTAAAACTTTGGTTCGTCTACTGAAACTTGTGTTTCATACTCGTTAAACTTTGCTGAACTGTCAAGTTTCAACAGGTTTTATCCAAGTTTTATCAAGTTTCATCATGTCAATTCAAGTTTCATCAAGTTTCAAAAGGTTTCATCTAAGTTTCATCAGGTTACATCGATGTTTCATCCAAGTTTCATCAGATTTTATCAAAACACGGTTAAGTTTCATCAACACACGAGCAAATTTCGCTAGTATAGATGTAAGTTTCATAAGTGCTACTATAGACGAGGTCGGATGGCGGCGGCGTTGATGTCGGTCGGAGGTGGAACGGGGCAGGGGTCGCCGGGGTAGAAGCGGGGCGAGGTCGGTTGCTCGGTCGCCTGCGGATTTTGAATCTGGATCATGGGGTGAGGAGAGAGAAAGGTTCAGGAGGTCGTGCGGGTAATAAATGAAATCCGATAATCACGGGATTTGTTAATTAGCCAACATGTTTTGTTGCGGTTAATAAAATCCCACCGTGGCGTGGCATGGCTGGCTCGCTCATGCGGTGCGCGTTTGGGTCCAGGGTAGTTTAACCTAATCTACATCTAGGGGTATATATATATATATAGCTCCATGGAGCCTAGGCTGCCATCTCATCCACCATTGGTAGTTTCTGATCAGATTTGGAATACTACATTTGTTTAGCGGGTTTTTTATCCGTATACCTGTTTAGCTAATTCAAATATCTGCAATCAAAGTGATTAAATGTACCCAATAATTACTCTCCTTTTGACCAAACGATTTTCTTCATTGAGCCTGCAGCAATGGTGCTACACCCCCAAATCGTTGTGCCCACCGAAGGTGCAGCAACGTGGATCTCCGACGGCGGAGCGCGTGTATCCCTGGCAACCTAGCAACTGATCTTCCAACCACAACTACTGGCTGGTGCACCGCCTTCCTCAGCTACTACGTACGTCGTCCGCCGCAAGCCCGGCACGCCGCCGGGCACCGCCTTGGCGAGCAAATTAAGGCGGTCGCGATGGCTCGACCAAGCCGCCGTCAACAACCGTCCCCGCCGGCCTGGCCAGGAACCACACCGCGTCCCGCCTTCGGCAGAGCCTCGCCACCGATGCCCACCCGGTGCACGCCCTCCCACCGCTGCGACGCCGAATGCACCATCCTCCTCGGCGTCACCGGCCGCTACGTGCTTTGGTACGGCCGCTGCATCGCCGGCAACGCCTGCGCTCAGTCGATTTGCACGCTGGAGGGCGTGAGCGTGAAAATGCTGTTCGTCTGGCTTGGCATCAACAATGTGCATCATACGTGGGATTTTACACATTACATGCTCGATTCAGTTCTTGGAAGAGGTATAAATTGATTCGATTTGGGTCTGCTTGGCCAATTTGGTGCTTGATATCGTGTTCTTGGATTGGAGTTAGTCTCTTCACTTGATTATTTATTGGGTATTTGGGGTTGTATCTCTTTGGTTGAATCGCGGTGTTTATTTGGTTCGATCAAAGGTTTGATCCAACTGCATCTCATCTTGATTAAAGGTGTGTATGGAAATCGATATGTATTTTAACAATTATTCATTTTACCAGTGATGAATTTGCACATACCTTTTACCAGTAACTATCAAAGTGAAAAAGAGTCTAAATGTAATCTGATAAAAAAAATTGGAGTGAATCTTCGTATTTTGTCTAAGCGTATATCCTCCCAAATTTTACTTTTTTCGACATACACATTTTTTTAGAAATCAAAGCATTTAAGGACATACTCAAATATTTTTTTAGAAAATCAGAGTGTATACGGATATATTTACATTGCCCGTACAAGATCTCAATTTTATTTTTTTGTAGACAAACTCGCATTTTTTAAGAATATCAGAGCGTATGTGTATATTTGGAATACACCAGCATATGTGTGTGTGTGTGTGTGTATCATTCAATATCATTATCTGTTGTAGCGATCGATAGTTATTTTATGTAAAAATTATAGTTACTTATGATGTATTTTATGGTTATTTTCAACGGTGTAGCTAAACTCCGATGTACCATAGCGCACCCGTATATATATAAAGAACCGCTATTCGTATATGTAATATTCGTATATGTAATATTCTTATTCAAATATAGATACTATTCATATCCGATGCTATCCATATTCGGAAAAATGCTTACCGGATCCGTATTGGGGAATATTTGAATCCGTATTCGGAAATATCCTTATCTGTATCTAGATGTGGAAATATCCGAATCCATATCCGTAATCACTAAAAAAATATATATACAAATACGATAACGGAAAGGCTTGCATCCATACATCCGATCGATCGGACGTGTCGGCCCAACGAGCACACACGGCCCACCCTCGCTTTCGCGCAATGCGGGATGGCCCAAACTCGCGCCCGGCGCTCCCGAACTACTGAGAAGGCACTGTACCGGCATGCAGGTGGGTCCCACAGCATTCTTTTTCTTTTGGTGGTCATATTTTTTGACTGGGTGCTCTAATTCACAAACCGTTTGCACCACCGTGTTCCTCGTATTTTTACGAACAAAACAAGATGTATGTTGTCATATAAATCTTCAAACTTACCTGATGAAACTTGGGTTTCGCCTACTAAAACTTGGGTTCGTCTACTATACTTGGGTTTCATACTCGTTAAACTTTGTTGAACTGTCAAGTTTCAAAGGTTTCATCCAAGTTTTATCAAGTTTCATCAGGTCAATTCAAGTTTCAAAAGGTTTCATCTAAGTTTCATCAGGTTACATCGATATTTCATTCAAGTTTCATCAGATTTCATCAGTACACGGCCAAGTTTCATCAACACACGACCAAGTTTCGCTAGTATAAATGTAAGTTTCATAAGTGCCTTCTCATAGTTTCACTTAAAAAAATTGAAAAGGTGAAAAAAATATATAAATGTAAAAAGTATTTAAAATGGGTTGCTCTCGATTTTAGAAGAATTATGAAATTTATTCCATGCATTTTGAACACTGTTTGAATTTTGTACAAAAATCAGAAGTTTAATTGGAAATTTAATCAAATGCACTGCTAGCTAGCTGCCTGGGAACGCAGGGACATGGGCACATTGCAGCACGTAGGATTGGAGCGGTAGCGTTGATCGGACATCACAGGTTGGTCCGGCGCGAGCGCCAGGCATCGGATGTCGCCATACGATAAAGATAATATCCGATTTGTTTGTACCCCTGAATCCGATCCAACTTCCGATGCTAATCCGAGCAAAGCAATCAGAAGAAACAGAACCCACCCACCACGCCGGCCGCTACATATATATATATACTAGTATAATGCCCGTGCTCTGCCACGGACCATAAAGGGATAAAAGGAAAACATAATTCGTAGAAAAATATATAAGCATGAAGGATGATTTGTAGGAAAGATTGAGAGTGTTGCACATGATATGATGTTTTTTGAGTCAAGAAAGATTAGCTTGAGTTCGCTGCTTTATATTACCGGTAGCGCCAGAACCTACACGCGTCGAGGCCGAAGAACTCGAGCATGTGACAGGCGTACGCACTATGGAGTCTTATCTCACCGGCAACGACGACTTCTACGCAACCAGGTTTGTTGCAACAAATTACTGGGATATATAGGTTTGTTGATATAGACGATTATATCTTTTAAGCAAGCAATACAATCTTTGTTTGCTCTATGTTGCTTAAATGTTCCACGCATTTCGTACACTAAAAAAAAGAGAAGCAAACTTGTGGTCTAGAATTTTGTCCGTCAAATTTCTGAAATCAAACACCTTGTCTTGATACATGCTGTTGCTGGCTTTTAACTACATATTTATTAACAAACACAATAAATCCACTCTCCTTTTGGTGGAACTGAAGCCCCATCAAAATCTCCTCCTTCCCATTTACTACATGAGAAACACTTTACAACCTGCAAAACAGTTTTCAAGGCAACAATAAACATAAGCTAGTCTATTCATAATGGAAACTTTTCAAAGTTGACTATATAACGCAATCCCTTGTATGCAACAATTAAATATGTAAGGCTTAAGATAAAAGCAGCCTTTTGAATTTAAAAAATCTACCCTAATCCACTTGTAAATAGATATCTGATTCCCCATACAAGTGGAACCGGTCTAGGGTAGGCTATTACTCCCTATTCCACAAAATTCAAATCATACCCGTGCGTTGCAATGGGAGAAATCGACCAATATAAATTAAGCCAAATATGTTGCTCGCTATGCGTTGCAAGGGGAGAAATCATCCAATATATGAATTAAGCCGAATATGTTGCTAAACCAATTTCATTGTAGCATGTCTCATCCAAAGGTAAAACATGATTACAAATTTTCATTATTTGTTCAAAAAACATTTTCATTGTAGCGATCAAAAAATGGAGCAAAACTGCACAGTGACACGCTAATTGTTGACAGGTCATGGTCGATGCTCTCAACATGGTTTTCCAAATATTCTGCAAAGCCATATGATAATATAAAGAGATCTCGATATGGACCAAACCACTTATAGATCAACAATAACAGCAGCCATAAATATCATATAAACAACAACACTGTTAATTAGTATAAAGGCAACAGTGTTTATCTTTTGTAGAAAGAAATAGATAACAATATTATGCTAAAACTTTTATAAAAAAAAAGTATTTTCCAACGAACCTCGTCCAATATGGAAATATGTGAAGGCATCTAAAGTACATCGGCTAATCTATTCTTTCATCGTCTTACCTTGAAGCACTTGTCCAGGTCATTTTCAAAAATCTAGTGCAGCCCACTGACATGAAACTTTATGCAAATACAAACTGCTGGTGTTGTTGATATGAAAATATACCAACCACTAACTTTGAAATAGTATTGCTACAATGTGCAAATATGAGTGTGTTGCGAACTATTTACCTTGAAAGCACAACTGAAAATGAAGTTTGAGATATTAAATTGCATCAGAGCCTTGATCATT
>SPJY01037690.1:667169-703589 GCA_005191435.1 Raddia distichophylla | reverse complement strand
AGGGAGGGGGCGGCGGAGAGAGGGGGTGCGGAGGCGGGGGCAGCGGGTGAGGGAGGTGCGGTGGAGGGAGGGAGGGAGAGAGCGATCGGGATTCTCTGACGTTGTGTGGTAAAGGCAGGGAAAAACAGGTCAAAAGGCACGGGTACTGTAGCAAAAAACACGGTTAGAAAATACTATTCATGGTACTGTAGCAAAACACTGTCAATCGGGGAGAGAGGGGGGACGAGGGAGGGCACGGTTTTGCGGGGAGTTATTGCGATCGGCAATCACAAGACGCATGGCCAGCGAGCAGATCGCGAGCAGATCGAAGGGTGCAAATCAAATAGCAACAAGCGAGATGAACATTTTAGATTGAAAGTTTGAACTACCACCACGTCCACAAGATGCTTTATAATAGTAGAGATACATCAGGGGCGTACGCATCCACCTTGCCCTAGTTTTCGTATCTATCCCTTCGGCTCCGTGAACCAATCGATCTCTCCACGATGTCGCCGCCGACTCTCGGCAACTGCACGGCGTCGGCCGCCTCCTGGCAGGTGCGCCACTGCGTTCCATGGCCCGCCGCCCTGCCGCCGCCGCCGCCGCCGCCCTACGTTCGCCGGCCATCGACGTCGTCGGCTATGGGTACGAACCCGGACTGCCGCTGGTGCCGCGCGCGCCCCGCCTTTAGGATAATGGCGGGAGAAGACTTGGACGACGATGATGATTATGAACCGGGAATCATGTATTTCAGGGTACGTACCTAGCTACCATTGCTATGCTACTCTCTCTCTCTCCTTAAAGATACCGCAAATTAAGGCCTAGTTAATTTTTTTAGAAAGGAGGTGGGAGTCCTAAACTATAGTAGTGTAAATAAAAGGACCAAATTCTATGCTGTAGTTTGCAATTTGCCTAAACTAGTGACGTCAAATTTATGTATATATAGATATATATGTGCGATAGTTACAGACACAGATCAATTTTGTTTGAATCACAGATATGCTAAATTATTTTTTACCAGAGATATGCTTGTTTTGGGTGCTAGATATTTCTAGGAATTTAAAGTCAGGGCAGAGTTTCAGTTTGGGGAATGAACTTTTTAGCGTATTTCCTTCTTTTGCAGTGCATGGCCATCCTTTTGTTAATCGGAACTGTCATTGGCTGCTTCATAGTGGAGGCGGAAGAGGAGTCGACGCCCTTTATATACAAAAGAATGTTTTCAATATTTGTAATCACTTTTGTGTTTGCTTTTTCGTGCTATATCTGGAATCCTCCGAATAATACGGAGTAGTAGTTAAATAGAGTTCAATCTTGTACTCATGTCTTTTTCAAATTTTCTTAACAGGAATGTGAATTGCCTCAATTTGCATGTAACATATCTATCTATATTCTATATATATTTAAAGTGGAATTCTTGCAAATTGGATACCACCGATACTCAAACCCAAACCCGATACCTGTTTGTGATATCTGATACCTTTATGATACATTTTCTGATACCTCAATGATAGCATGAAAATCGATGATACCACCAACCTGATACTATCGATACTAAACATCAGACAAAAAGATACCTGTTTGTGATATCTGATACCATTGTGATACCTTTTTCATATCTCAATGATACCATGAAACTCGACAATACCACGAACTTGATACGAACTTTTACTTAACACCAGACCTGTTACTTGTTTGTGACATCTGATACATTTTTCGATACCCTAGTAATATCATGAAACTCGGTGATACCACCAACCTGATACCACCGATAGTCGACACCAGACCTGTAACTGTTGTGATATCTGATTTCCTTATGATATCTTTCTGATACCTCAATGATACCATCAAATTCGACGATATCACCAACCTGATACCACCGATGCTCGACGCCAGACATGATACATGTTTGTGATATATAATACCCTTATGATATCTTTTTGATACCTGAATGATACCACCAACTTGATAACATCAATGCTTGACACCAGACACGATACATATTTGTGATATGTGATACCCTTATGATACCTCTTTGATACCATTATTTTTTTTTTAGAAAATCTTTTGATACCATTATGATACCCTCATGATATGCATGTTGATATTGTACTCTCATACCTGCTTGATGGTTTTCTTCTTTGATACCTACTTGAATAGGTTATTCATGTGATACTTTGTGCTCCATACCTCATAACTAGACATGATACACTTGACCCTGATGCTGGATCCTATACTTTTGATACTCGTCGATACCCTCAACATGAAACACAATGATACCACTGACACTAAAGCTAACAGGCTTGATACTTATCCTGACACCCATGTGAAACCATCGAACTGTCCTTGATACCTCAATCTTGATACATGTGCGATAACCATCGAAACTGACAAAATATTCATTGATACCTCTCCTGTATCTTTAAGATACATATCTGAATGGTTTATTATTCATGTATTGTGATACCCGATTGAAAATAGTTATATTTTGTGCTGGAACTTTTATTCTGATACCTTCTTGAACGAGTTATTTATACAATACTTATATTAATGCCTCATGATGAAAAACTAAAATATAAATTTATCAAAAAAATTTAGGAAGCCAAATCTCAGCCTCGGGTCAATTTTATTTTATTTTTGTTTTATGTTTCATGGTGTTTGTATGATTTTTTTAAAAATAAATAAATTAGTTCAACATGTGTACATGCGGTGGTTAATTGTTTCAACAGTTAACTGATGCATGTGATCCCGTTGCTCGCCCGCACAGACGGTATAGGGCGCGCAGTCCGATTTTTCCTCCCAGCTCTCCGATCAATGTCTTGACGTCGTAGTACCCACGGGTACTCGACCTGATGGTTCGGGTATGGGCATGGATTTATACCCATGAAATGTTTCAGGTTTGGGTATGGTTTTTGGGTTTCGGGTTCGGGTTTATATTTTCATCCATGAATACCCATGGGTACTCGAAAAGAATAATAAAATTAAATATAATGTAACATGTTATCATGTGTTATCAATAAATAAGTATCGACGAAAGGGTAAAGTATAAATATATTTTTATATGTTTAAAGTTAATGAAAGGTTAGAGTTGAGATTGATTAATGTCATATAGATTGTATTCAATATAGAGATATAGGCTTAATATATAGTTCGGGTTCGGGTACCCATCGGGTTTGGGTATGGGCGTGGGTTTATACCCATGAAAATTTTGGGTTTGGGTTCGGTTATAATTTTCAGGTTTCGGGTTCGGGTATGATGGGGATGTACCCGGCCCGATTGCCATCCCTAGATTTTATGGATTTTTTTACCAGACTTGAGACTAACATTTAAAAAAGCTATAACCTCTTTCTTTAGAAAACCTATGCTTATTTGGTGGTAGTCCATACGGAATCAATCATGAGGTACATCGTTGAACTTAGTACTACTAATGGGTTCAAACCCAATCCATATCCACCCCACCCCATTTTAATAAAACTAGTTTTTCCTTCCCACCCCACCTCACCCTATTTTTATGTGACCCAAACCAATCCAACCCATTTATTATCTAAACCCAAACCAAACCAACCCACACGTCTTACATGGGTTTAACCCCATTTCTTAACTCATTTGAGCATATTTCTTAACCCAATTCTACATGAAGGTTAGTCTTCGTGAAGAAAAATACCTTAGTTTTTTTTAAAAGAAACTCATGTTCACACTATAAAAAATCATTGGAATTGTTTGAATTTTTTTTGTCACGACTATACATCTGGACGAAACTTTATGTAGATTCGTAGGTCAAACATAATAGATGGGGCCCACATGTAGAATTTGGTGTTTTTTCTATAAAGTATACCTGTTCAAAGGCCGGTCTTCGGGCCGGGCTTGGAAAAGCCCGGATCGACGGGACTAGGCCCGAGATTGACCTGATCTGACACCATTTCCTAGTCTTAGGCTCGATGCTGGCGTCTAGCCCCAAGCCTAGCCCGACCAAGTGTTATTTCATTTTTTTTTTCAATCCCCCTGGCCCAACGGGCGAGCTCTAGATTGAAGCCCAAGTCGGCCTGGTGTACTACTTAGGTCGGCCCGGCTCGTGCTGTCAATGGCTAGGTCTATTATAAAACACCTCAGTTTTTTCAAAATACCTCGTGTTCACATTATAAAAAAATCATCAAAATTGTTTAAAATTTTTTTATGACTATATATTTGAAAGTGACTTTGTGCAAGTTGGCCGGTCTAGGTAGGCCCACAAGTAAAAGTTTGTGGCATACTATAGAACTTATATGAACCCATTCAATACAAAACTGTGGGTGAAACCAAACCTTTTCAAACCCAACACACCCCAACCAAACCTATTTCAACTTAAAGCCCACCCCACCCAAACCCAACCCATTAGCTACATAAACACCATTTCCATCCAATCAAAACAACCCACAATAAAACTCAACCCATTCCACCATTCCTCCCATTTCACCCTAACCCATTAGCACCCCTAGTTGAATTCCTTGGTTTTCTAATTTTCTTTTATTTTTCTTTAAAATACAAAAACTCTATTATTCTTTGGTGAAATTTTGCCTTTTTTTTGTGAAAATCGGTAATTTCGTCTCGGATCGAATTTTTTGGTTTACCGTAAATTTAAATCCCTAGACATAGCCTCTCGTGTAACAAAAAAATGTAGGATCCACCACTAGTGCTCTTCACGTCACCTACATAGTGGGGCAAGTATGATGCCACCCATTGTTATGCTACTTGAATCGATCAAATAAGCCAATAATGCTATATCAGTGGCGAAGCGTGGGATGTGCAAAGGCATGTTGTGGCTTGAATGTCCATCTCAACAACCGAATGTTGATGTGCAACAGCATGCACAAGAAAAATCGAATGCTCCTCGGTTTGGCTTGTGCAAGGATGGCGGCGAAGCACGTTTTGTTCTCCTCGGCGGCAAGCCGAAGGAAACAATCACATATTCAGACAAGCAGACTGGCAACGTCTCATCTTCCTACAATTTCTGCTCGACGACTAGCGGATGTGGATGGCCGTAGGGGGCCTTTTTGTAATTATGAAGGCCCGAGCTATGCGGCTAGACGGGGTGAATAAATGCCACAAATTTTCAACGCTACCGTTTTCACCAAAACCGAACAACTCGACAATTATGCGTACCCATAGCATGCATTACTAAGAATTATGTAATATGTTAGAATTTTTTCATTCACAACCCTGGTTGTCAAATGTTCAAAAGAGAGGAATCAACTCAAATCTTGGTTTAGGAAAGAAGACCAAGGTAAATGATGAAAAGCACTTTCAGAAAAGTAAAAACATATTCTTCAGAATTTGTTCTCAATTGGAGCAGAGAGATGGTGGCTTTATGTTACTCGATAAATTGTGGGAATTTTTCTCCCTATGAAACCATAAGTCGTGAAACACTCCACCAAAAATCTCCTCAAGACTACATGCACAGAAAATATGAAAAATCAAACACCACGAGTTGTGAAGAACTTCGAGCAGAAAATTTGGGGCTCGGTTTTCACCACATAGCTCCCAAATGGAGAAACCAGTGGACTTTAAATTTTTACCATAGATGGGTATATGAGTCACGCGTCGTTTCCAACTAGAATCATTCCAAAATGACTTTTCTAGAATTTTCTAAAAATATTTTACTGACTGCTGTGCTGATGAAAGTTTCTGGACAGATTGGCAACAAGTCAAGAACTTAATCTCTTGCCTCTCATATGGTTGCAAAGTGTGTATCAAATCATGTTAGGAACCTCAATGCATCATAAACCACCAATAATCATCAAGAAATCATCCAAGTTATTCTTAAACAAGAGCTTTAAAAGGAAAAACGATAATAAGAAAAATTTAGAGCAAATCAATAGAGGACATTCATAAAGAAGAAAGATTTCATTGCATAAAAGTTGGGGATTACAAATCTCACCCCATATGGTCACAAGTACTCTATGTGCCTCCTAATACACACCCAACTCACCCTCTCTATTTCTAAAATTTTCAGCTCTAAAAGGATAAGGAGGAGGTGCTTCCCTCCCTCTTTATTTACATCCCAAGGATGAGATGCCATAAACCCTAGAGCACATCTCCATCCTTCATTTGAGGATGAGTGGTGTACAACTCACACACTAAAAGACACGCCCGAGAGGGAATATTCTCCACATATTTCTTTAGAAAATATCTTCGCAGCTTTCTCGATCGTCAGCCCAAGCCTAGGCCCATTGGCCATATCAATTTCACCACCAGATTACCAATGTCGCAGCCTTCAGTTATCTCGGATTCCTTGCCATGGCTAAACTTCTCGTGTACACCATCTCATGTGACTTCCATGTCATCGAACCTACTCGTCTGCATGCCTTCGGACGCACCAGTCTTCAGCTGTCCCCGAGAGGCGTCAGCCACGTACCCACCGATAACTGCATCACTAAGGTGAACACACATGAAACGAACACACCTTTTCAACAAATTAGCTAATTAGCCCGGCGCAAAGGGGTAGGGTTTGTTCCCCCACTTTTGTGATTATCTTCTTTTTTATTAATAGATGGCAGTTCTTCTGCCTTTGTTGGAAAAAAATGTCCCACCCAACAACCGAATGTTGATGTCCCACGGCATGCACGAGCAAATTAAAACCTCCTCGGTTTGGCTTGTGCAAGGACGGCGGCGAAGCACGTTTTGTTCTCGTCGGCGGCTAGGCGAAGGAAACACGTACTGATGCAGGACACGAACCAGGCCAGATACATGCATTCAGCCATGCGCCTCCCTTCACCGATAAATACAAGCTAGGCATCCATCCCTGGCCACCCACCGCAGCGACGACGTCTCGCCAATCGCCCATCACTCGCTGCCTCACCGAGACTGCAAGAAGAGTGGGAGCTGAGGCCGAGCAGCAATGGAGAGGATGGTGATGAGGCTGGCGACGAGGAGGTCGAGGTCCCTCCTCCAAAGCAGCAGCGCTGGCACTGGCACCGGCAGCTCCTCTCCTTCCTTCTCCACTCAGCAGCAGGCAGCAGCTCCGGACCCGGTTCAGTCGCCGGGCATCCTGTCAGGGATGAGGATCAGGGACACGGCTTCCCAGGTGATTACAGCTAGTTGTTCAGTCTGTCCTCCCCTTGCTAATTACAGGATCAGTAGATCGATCTTCTAATTTGTTAATCAGCTTCCGCCTTGGCTTGCTCCTCCAGCTGATTGGGAGGACACCAATGGTGTACCTGAACAAGGTCACCGAGGGGTGTGGGGCCCGGGTTGCAGCCAAGCTGGAGTTCCTGCAGCCGTCCTTCAGCGTCAAAGACAGGTGCTTAGCCATCTCTTCCTGAACAACCATTACTACGTTAGCATTTGAAGTAGCAACTTCATTTGCGCAGACAGCAGACGTAATCTTCATGCTTAATCACGTTGTTCTTGGGCCGTTTGTCTCCATGCGCCCAAGATGCAGATACCATCAGTTCCCAGAAATTTATCACACTTGTATGGATGCTGTTGCTTATCGGCTTGTGGTAGGGATCCATTATTCTAGTGGCTGGGATTATAGTATTCACGATAATATCCTCGACAGAATGTTGGAGAAGAATTGTTTTAGGCTCTGCAAAAATAAAACATCCTATCGCTTTATCGAAAGAATCAAACAAGTGGCGCCTCAATGATCTTGTCTGCCTGGATGTGATGGTGGCCCGGATTACTCCGCCCTTGTTTGCTACTGTTTGGCGCTTGCTTTTATAACCTATAAGCGCATATCTATGTGAGGGAAGATGTATTTAGGCCTTGTTCTTCTCGAGCGTTACATACTGTTGCGTATTACTGTAACAAATTTTGTTATTTTTTATAGCCTATATGTTGTGATAATTTGTGACGATTTTTTCGTGTTCTTTAGTAGTCATTCCAAAGATTTTAAAACTATTTTTAATTATTTTTTATAATATTTAGATATCTTTTCGAGAGCTCTCAAATTGCTACAGTAATGTATCAACGCAACGATACGCTGAAAAGAACAAAGCCTAGGAACCACCTTAACTTCTTCTATACAAATATTTGCTTGTAGTACAGCTGATAACTTCCAGGTGATGCTGAAAGAAAGACGTCCCATTTTTTACATATTGTTTTGTCTCTGCTCCAATATAACCAAGAGGAAAATGAAGGGCTTTTGACACTTATCATTTTTCACGGGTAGCGATGGAAACGAAGATAGAGACATGTTATGCTCGATTGCACATTAGTTGCTATGCAGAAAAATAATAGAAATTACGTATTTTATCCTAGAAGTTGTGATGAAATCTCACTTAACTTCTAGATATTGATTTTTTTTATTCCTGAAAGTTGTTATCGTTTGCACCATTTCAAAAAACGTTAGTGCCAAAGTTAAGTGAAGATGTCGACGTATAGCTGGTTGTTAAATGCTCAGATGTACGCTACATCCTCTTAAATGCTTACATGTTAAACCACGTAGACATTTAATTTCAGAAAATTCAACAAATTCAACTTTCAACTAAAATCTTAGAAAAAGGTGAATAATATTTTTTTAAAAATTATCTCAATTTTTTTAAAAAAATAGAAATTCAATTTCCAAAATAAAATTTTCAAAATACAATTTTAGAATTTTTATATTTTCGAGAATTGTTTCTAAATGTTTTTTAACAATTTAGGAATTTTATATTACTAAAAATTTCAATTTCCAAAATACAAATTTTAAAAACAGATTTTGAATTCTATATTTTGGAATTAAAATTATGAAATAATAATGAATCCAAAATTGGTATGCAAAAAAATAAAAAATCCAAAATTATCATTTTAATTTTTATTGGAAAATGTAATGTTTATTTTATATTACTAAAAATTTCAACTTCCAAAATACAAATTTTAAAAACAGATTTTGAATTCTATATTTTGGAATTAAAATTATGAAATAATAATGAATCCAAAATTGGTATGCAAAAAAATAAAAATCCAAAATTATCATTTTAAATTTTATTGGAAAATGTAATGTTTTCCAAAATAATAAAATTTTGAAATAGCATTTTTTATTTTACAAATTGATTTTGTGGAATGTAAAACATACAAAATCGAGAAATTTTGTTTTAAATTGTTTTTACCTTTTTCAGAAATTTTAGTTCAAGAGGTTGAACTTTTTTTTAAAAAAAATCCAAAATTAAATGCCCATGTGGATTGATATAGGTCCATATCAACATTTAACGACAATACTATCGTTTTGTGGCAACAGTGCAAATAACAACACCTTCTAGGATTTGAAAAGGTAATTTTCATCATCCAAGAATTAAGTGAGATTTGACCACAACTTTAGGCTTTTAGTACAAATTTATCCGTTAAAATTCAGGAGTTATTTCTTTGCACTATATATATTATCATTACATGGTGCTAGTCCGTTTCAGGATACTCTAAAACTTACACGCTCTCGAAGCTTTTGTGTTCCCCTTTGCCTTATCTTGATTTTAGTGAGTTCTTGTACAACCACACTGGTGCTCTCCAACAGTTCCAATTATCAGCATCCAATTACCAACTTCCATATGAACACTTTGGCTGCAATATCTGAAACCAAAGCAAGCACACATGGAGGGATAAAGAAAATCTAATTTGTTTTCCTAGTAGCTCTGTATGCATAAGAAGCATGTGGATCTTTTGATCAATATGTCAGCAATGCAACATTCATCTCGAACTGTGAGCTCATGATTTTTTTTTTGTCTTGGATGTTGTATGAACCAGGCCAGCAGTTTCAATGTTGGAAGACGCTGAAAAGAAGGGGTTGATCACCCCAGGCAAGGTCAGTGATCACATAGTTTTGTATAAAGCATTACAATTAGGTATCACTATAATTAAGCTCTGTCCAACAACAAACAGGAAATTTAAAATTTGGAAACAAATAGTTAAGCACTTCACTTGATTTCATATGAAGACAGCATTACAAATCGCAAGCCTAGGCATGTGGTTCGAATGTTCGATGTAATCTCTTGGTAAATATTTGAAGCTTCGCCGAGGAGTTAGTGAAGTGTTGTGCTGCAAGAAACCAATCCCATCAGCATATTTATTTTGTTACCAAGTTGATATATCCCTTATGGAACAGACCACTCTGATCGAGCCCACATCAGGGAACATGGGCATCGGCCTGGCATTCATAGCTGCACTTAAGGGGTATGAGCTCATACTCACAATGCCATCGTACACCAGCCTTGAGAGGAGGGTGACCATGAGGGCATTCGGAGCGAAGCTGGTCCTTACCGACCCAACAAAAGGGATGGGAGGGACAGTGAGGAAAGCAGCCGAACTTTATGAGAATCATTCTAGTGCATTCATGCTTCAACAATTCGAGAATCCTGCTAATGTCAAGGTATTCTTCGTTGCTTGATTTTGATCATGTACAACATATCTTAGTGTTTGGTGTTAAAATGGGATAATATCTTGTGTACCATTGCAAGCAAATTTCTGTCATATACGCCATTGCTTAGCGGCCTTCGTCTTATTTACTATTGCAGTTGAATATTATGTTGCCACTGCCGACTTGGTCCATTAGTTTTCACCGTTTGTAACATCTATAATGCCCAAAATACTCTTGTCATCATATGTAAGACAACCTGGGACCTCATGGATTTTTCAAAATTTAAAATTTTCAAGATTCAAATTTTTTAACTTGGCCGATTTAAAATTTTTTAATTTAGTCAGATTCCAAAATTTTAAATTTTCAAATCTGATCATATTTCAAAATTTTTTAATTCGGTCAGCTTTAAAATTTTAGTCAGATTACAAAATTTTCAAAGTAGACAAAATTTCATTATTTCAACTTAGCCATACTTCAATATTTAAATTTCTACATTTAAAATTTCCAAATTTTGTCATATTTCATACTTTTCAAATTTACCTAGTTTCAAATTTTTAGATTCGGTCAAATTCCAAATTTCTCAATTTTAGAGAGATTTGAAAATTTGGTCGGATTAAAAATTAGGAAATTTGGTTGGCTTTTAATTTTAATTGTCAGTCATATTTTCTAATTTTAAATTTACGAACTCAGGGGCAAAATGGTCTTTGTCTAGCTCCGTGACGGCTTGACTAACGGAAACGGTCAACACTGGCATTGTATATAATATTTGATTAATTGCAATGGCATACAAAAGAGTGCCTACTAAGTGATGGCCCATATGAGTAACTATGCAATAGTATATAAACGTTTTCCCCTATTTGAATAGTGGTTGTTTGTAAATGTTTATTGGTCAGGTTTATTTTGAGAACGCCACTTATAAGAGCTCGCTATGGCCCAATATTCTTGTTATATGTGTGATCTTCTGGACTATCTTACTTTTAATTTTTAAAATATATTGAGTATGATACTTAAATAATTGAATTTCTATTGTTTCCTATGATGTTGGTCAAAATTGGCAGATCCACTATGAGACAACTGGACCAGAAATATGGGAGGACACACTTGGGCAGGTCGATATTTTTGTTATGGGAATTGGGAGTGGTGGCACTGTCACGGGTGTTGGCAAGTACCTGAAAGAGAAGAACCCTAATGCAAAGGTACTTGCATTAATAGACCAGACAACAAATTTGTATCATGGGTGTTGCCTGATTATTTCTGAAATTTGCAGTCGGTAATGCTGTAAAATTGATGGTGGGTATGTGTGTGTATGCAGATCTATGGAGTAGAACCTGCTGAGGCAAATGTTCTGAATGGCGGCAGGCCAGGTGGGCTAGCTATAGCTGTTTGTAAAAAAAATACCTTTCCACACATTGGTTATTTTATTCGCTTGTTGCTAATATTGCCCATGTGATGTTAACTTACAGGCCCTCACCTCATCACTGGAAATGGAGTGGGATTCAAGCCAGACATTCTGGATATGGATGTAATGGAAAAGGTTCTTGAGGTAAACATCAGTCAATTTGATAATATTGTTGTTGTGCCTACTTCGTAGTCCTTTTTTTAAAAAATATTGAGTATGATACTTAAATAATTGAATTTCTATTGTTTTCTATGATGTTGGTCAAAATTGGCAGATCCATTATGAGACAACTGGACCAGAAATATGGGAGGACACACTTGGGCAGGTCGATATTTTTGTCATGGGAATTGGGAGTGGTGGCACTGTCACGGGTGTTGGCAAGTACCTGAAAGAGAAGAACCCTAATGCAAAGGTACTAGCATAGACCAGACAACAAATTTGCGTCATAGGTGTTGCCTGATTATTTCTGAAATTTGCAGTCGGTAATGCTATAAAATTCATGGTGGGTATGTGTTTGTATGCAGATCTATGGAGTAGAACCTGCTGAAGCAAATGTTCTGAATGGTGGCAAGCCAGGTGAGCTAGCTATAGCTGTTTGAAAAAAAAAACACTTTCCACACATTGGTTATTTTTTTCGCTTGTTGCTAATATTGCCCATGTGATGTTAACTTACAGGCCCTCACCTCATCACTGGAAATGGAGTGGGATTCAAGCCAGATATTCTCGATATGGATGTAATGGAAAAGGTTCTTGAGGTAAACATCAGTCAAATTGATGTTATGCCTACTACGTAGTACTAAGTCGACAACTAAGTATGGCATATGATAGGTGAAAGGTGAGGATGCTGTCAAGATGGCTCGTGAGTTAGCGCTGAAGGAGGGTCTTCTAGTAAGTGATAATTTGCTTCTCGTAGAAATGGAAGCAATTGATTTTGAAGATTGTTGGCTGATGTTGAATTGAATTGATGTGCATAATTATATAGAATGGACGATTGCTAAACTTGTTAAATCCTTTGCAGGTGGGAATATCATCAGGGGCCAACACAGTTGCAGCTCTTGAACTCGCAAAGAAGCCGGAGAACAAAGGAAAGCTCATTGTGGTAAGCTGCACATGCTAATCTTTATGCATTGAATCACAATGTTGGCAACAAGTGATTTCAGAAGACTAAGCAGCAGACTGTCGTTTCAGACTGTTCTTCCAAGCTTGGGGGAGAGATACTTGTCATCTGCTTTGTTCGAGGAGTTGAGAAAGGAGGCTGAAGCTATGGAGCCAGTGCCAGTCGATTAACTTTCGATCAAGCCTTTTTTTAAGATAATGGAAAAAACTGATCAAACTAGGAATTCATTTTTTCCCATTATAAATTTGATCTATCTTCTTTTGCTCAAAAATTATAAATTGGATGTTCTGAATAAAATTCCTAGCTAGCATGAAGCATGTTTCAACTACCACTTGAACCTCATTTTCTTCTATAAATGCTTTAGTTTGTCACCTGTGGACCTTGTTTGGACAACTGTAAAATGGATGAGGAGTTTGTTGTGTTGACATTTATGATGCGCATGTTTTACTTCTTGGTTGTCTAAGCCATCATAATGTGTGCGAGCACGTACCTTTTCCACTCATCATAACGTGGTGTTTAAAACTAGTTCTAACTCGAATAGACACCTGATTCAACAGTGGTGTGGTAGGTAATAGGTGGTGATAGCCCTACTATCCGAGTGGTATCAACTTTTGCGAAGTCCGCCCCGTTAGTCTCAGTCTAGTCAAGACCAATCGGGGGTGATCATAATCATCCAGTGTTCTTAACTGATAGCAGGTGGTAGTGAATCGGCCGAGCTCCGAGGAGTTCTTAAACAATTCTAACATTCAGTTATCTACTAGCTCAAGCTTAGTAATTGATTAAACTTACTGTAGTGAGATCACACTAGTCTCGTTGACCTCCCCACTATATGAGTCTGCCTGATTTATATTTCATACTCCTGTGTGTCTCACTCATTATATTATTACTACCTCCGGTCACAAAAAAGAAGTCGTCATTGACTTTTGGACAAGCCTTTAACCATTCGTCTTATTTAAAAATTTAGTTCAAATATGTAAAAATATAAGTAATACTTAAAATACATTTAATAAGAAACCAAATCATAACAAAATAAATAATATTTATATAACTTTTTAATAAGACGAATGGTCAAAGACGTGTCTAAAAGTCAACGACGACTTCTTTTTGTGACCGAAGGGAGTATATCATTATCCTTACCTCTGCTATTTTTATTAGCTGGTATCTTAAATAGTAGATATAGAATTACCAACTGATTGTGATATCTTTACCCTCATTTCCTGAGAAATAAAAACGATACCTTGAAATACCCCTGGATTAAAACTAACGCGATATTCGTCCGCTTCGGATTAATTATGTAGTCCGTAAGAATCGCCAACACATCCCACGCCTACCGCCTCCACCGGCCCTCCATCTCTCTCTCCCCTCCACTCCCCCTCTCTATTTCTTTCTCAATCTCTAAACTCTAATACGTTGCACAGTGTGACCCCGCTATAGTGCACGCCGAGTCTTTGATTTTTGAGATGGGCATGCCTAGTTCATTTTTTCGCGCCCAGTGTTTTTGCATTGCCGACTAACAATGAGTCGGCATATGAATGCCAACGAACCTACAGATGGGAAAAGTGTTTTACCAACTTTAAGTCCGAAGGTAGGGAGACCAATTAGTGTCGACTGAGCATTCGACCCTAATACCTATATTTTTGTCTTTTACTCAGTCGCCAGTTCTTACCGACTCTCAATCCGTCGCTAAACTTGTGTCACTAATAATATGCAATGGTGTAGTGAATATACGGTAACACATGCTCAGCTTTAAATGTACAGTAATTATTTGGTTTTTATTGCTAACGGAGAAAAAACGGAGCGTCGCTAGACCACCGAGCCATGCGACCATGTGTTCGCGCGCGTGTGCAGGTTTTACAAGATCCTCCTTGATATCTAGTTAGATTATAACAAAATCACGGTATTAATTTGACTTAGAAAGGAAATCGATAGAAGGCTATCAAAACATTATCGACTTGAATATTCAACCAATATTGTAGCGTAATGCTAGCTTCTTAACTTTTCATTCATTCCTATATTTCTTTTTTCACCAGTGTCCGAGACAGGAGCCGGGCAACGCCTATATGGTCCTTAGATCTGAGATTATCATGGATGCCCAGCATGTTGACTCGCATGCTTTGGTATCATCAAACGCTACACCGTAACAGGGTAGTTATAAAGGTAACTACTGGGTATGGCACGATATATAGCCAGGGGTGTGATAAGCAAGATGGGATTTGCCCCTCCTCGATAACAGGAGAGATACCTCTAGGCCCCTCGTGTGGATGGATAGGGAACACGCATGGCCGTGCTAATAAGACTAAGGAGTTAGTCATGGTGTGTATCCATTACACTGCCGAGTGAAGTAGTCAAGCTATTAACAAGGCTGGCGCGCATCTCGCTTTGAGCTTGACTGGTATCGGGTAGCGAAGGGATCGGTATGTGAGTATATCAAGGTTCATCCGAATATTGATTTTGTGCATTCGAAGGTCAATATGTACTGCTAGGTGCCGTTGTTGATCGATGGATTGGAAAAAGGGTTTTCAGATTCACGGCCGACTTGCACTGAACCTAACGGGTCACAGACTTAATGGGTTGGAACTGTTTAACGGGTTTGTGCGTGGATATGATCTACGTAGGAGATAGAACCCTAGCGGGCCAAAGCCCACTAGCGTGACTATATAAGGAGAGGCATAGGGGGGCGTTAGCATATGAGTTGAGCCTTCACCACACCTAACCGTCGCGCGCCCCTCCTGCTCTTCAGAAACCCTAGCCGCACGGCGAGGTGATAGCACACCCCGTGAGGTGTTCCTGCTCGGTACGTGTGGCTGTAGTTTCTTCACACTTGGGTCACTTGGCTCTCAAGGAAGTCAGTTCCATAGGCTCTAACTGTCAAAACCGATATTGGGGATTGATCTACACCATCAAAGAGGCATCCTAGGTAAAAACGAGGGCCGGGTTAGACCGAAGGTGGGTCGGCTGACCCATCTTGGCCGACCGGCCCCCTTGGATCCCCTCTCAGATTCCCCTTCGGCTAGTGTGGAGGTGACACTTGTCCCATGACGTGGAAGCTCCCCATTGGTTGCGGATGGCTATAGAAGGACCCCCTCATCTCTCTTGATACAACACACAACACATCCCTCTTATTTGGAGTCACTCTTCACTTGTTAGAGTAGTTAGTTTGTGAGTTAGAGTTGAGTCGTGCTGAAGCTTGGAGTTCCGGAATTGTCTTCGAAAATTCAGGTAATAGCTCTTCTATCCTTTCCTTTTTGTAAGACTTTGCTTTTATAATATAAGTGTCTTTCATTATCTGAGCTAAGCATATTTACACTAAGTGGGAAGTGTGAGTTATTAGAGTGGCTGATTAAGTTCATCTAGTTCTGAGTCTGGGTTCATTCTCACATGCTTAGAATAGCCTAAGTTTTTAACTTGGATCGCCTTCCTAGGATCCGGGGAGGAGTGATCGGATTTAGTAGGAGACGTGGTGTCTAAGATTATCTCTGACTTGGTTTACACCCATTCCAACGTACTTTGTGGTAGGTGGTGACAGCCCTATCCATCCAAGATTTATCTCACGCATAATCCACTGCGTTAGGAATTGGACTAGTAGGGCCCAATCGGGGGTGGTCATAACCATTCGGTGTTCTTAACTGATAGCGGGTAGTAGTGAATGTGTCGAGCTCCGACAAAGTTTTTAAAACAAACCTCCAAACTCATATCTGCTAGCTCAACCTGATAATTGATTACACTATTAAGGAACATTATACTCTTCTCATTGTCCTACCAACTATCTGCCTAACTTATCTTTTTATAATACTCCTGTGTGTGTGTCACCGGTCTTATTATCTTATTATTATTCTTACCCCGTTAACTAGCTGGTTGTTATCTTAAATAATATAGATATTAGGATTATCCTTCTCCCTCGTTCCATGTGGATTCGATACTTTGGAATACTCTCGGGTAAAAACTACAAGCGATATCCGTCCGTTTGTGGATTATTTCTAATAGCGTACGAATCGCCAACATGGCCCCTCAGAGTCAGAAGTGGCCATCTGCCAGGACGCTTTTCTTCGACGGATCTTTCCGGCTTAAAGGCGCAGGGGCTCGGGCGGCTTTGGCTACTCCGATAGGCGACATCCTCCAGCACATGGTGGTCCTCAATTTCAATGCCACCAACAATATTGCAGAAAATGAAGGCCTGCTCGCAGGGCTACGTGCCGCCTCCTCACTTGGCATCCAGCGCCTGTACATTAAAGGTAACTCTCAGCTGGTCGTCAATCAGGCTTGGAAGGAATTCCAATGCGCCGACCCTACAATGGTGGCATACATTGCTGAAGTCAGAAAATTGGAACACCTCTTCGATGGGTTGGAGTACATCCATATCCCGAGGAGTGACAACCATCTGGTGGACGGGTTGTCACAACTTGCTTCATCACGAACACCAGCACCGGTTGGAGACTTTGAAGAAAGACTTCCGCGACCGTCCGTTGCAGCCCCCAAATCCGGTGGGGAAAGCGGTGCGACTGCTTTAGCATCTGTTTCAGGGAAGGAGAGCAGCGCCGCTTCTAAGGAAGAGTCGGTGAAAACGCTAGGCCAGGCGAAGTACCCAGGCGAACACTGAGTGGCCACCACACTCGGCCAGGAGGGACGGTGGATAGATCCGATCCTAGCCTTTCTGCGGGACTGGGTGGTCCCCGATGATAATGCGTCAGCTGAGAAGATTGCGCGTAAGGCCAAGCGCTACACCCTAGTTGGTGGGGACCTGTATCACCGGGGTGGAAATAGAGTTCTTTTGAAGTGCTTCACTAGGGAAGAGGGAGGCAGCCTGCTTTCCGATATCCATGGAGGCAAGTGCGGGAGCCATATGTCCAGACGCGCCCTAGTCGATAAGGTGTACCGACGGGGGTTTTATTGGCCTACTTCCCTCCAAGATGCCTACGGGCTAGTGAGGAGATGCGAGGCATGCCAATTCTTTGCCAAGCAGATCCACCGACCAGCCCAAGCGCTGCAAACCATCCCGCTTTTTTGGCCGTTCCCGGGTCCGTTCCTGCGGGCCACAGGGGGTTACACCCAGCTGTTCATCGCCGTTGACAAGTTCACTAAGTGGGTCGAAGCTGAAGTAGTCCATGCTATCACCGCATCTGCTGCCATCAAGTTCATGCGAGGCATCTTCGTGCGTTTCGTAGTTGCCAACAGTATCATAACTGACAACAGCACCTAGTTTTCTAGTGCTGCATTCCAAGACTTCTACGAAGAGATGGGCACCAAGGTAAGTTTTGCGTTGGTAGCCCACCCCTGAAGCAACGACCAAGCCGAGCACGCCAATGCGCTGATCATGAGGGGCCTCAAGACAAGGTCGTTTAACCGGCTACACAAGCGCGGGAAGCGCTGGGCAGAAGAGGTCCCATCGGTGCTATGGTCTCTTCGTACCACCCCCAGCCGAGCGACCGGAGAGACACCTTTCTTTTTGGTGTATGGCGCAGAGGCTATTTTGCCATCTGAGCTATCTTTGGGCTCACCAGGCACAGCGGCGTTCCAAGAAGAAGATCAGGAAGCCCAACAGCAAGAAGAGGTTAACTTTTTGGAGGAGGTCCGTGATCGCATAGCTCTGCATGTTGGCCAATACAAGCAAAGACTCAGAAGGTACCACGCCACCCGGGTTCAGGAGAGGACACAAGAAGCAGGTGACCATGTCCTGCAAAGAATTCAGATGCAGGTAGGTCGCAATAAGCTGTCTTCCCAGTGGGAGGGCCCTTTTAAGGTGGTCTTAGTCTCTCGTCCTAGGTCAGTCGGGTTGGAAATGGAGGACGGGCGTGAGCTTCCCACTTCCTAGAATATAGAGCAGCTGCACAAGTTTTATCACTAAAAACTGTAAGTTCTCTGTATTTTTTGTAAAGACCAGCTTGCGGGCAAAGTTCCCTGCTCGCTAGCTGGCCGGGGGTTATTGTGTATAGTCCTTATATTTTTAAGGAAAGGAAGTTCTGTGAGTTGTCTGTTCCTCTGTGGGGTTCCCCCTAGTTTCTGTTCTGTGTGGTCATCGTGAGTATTTGTAGCATTAATGCTGCCTTGCTGGTAAGTGTGGGTGTCCTGTTCTCGCATAGAGCGAGGAGGGGGCGGTTAGATGGCGCGTTCTAGCACGGCGCTTATACGGCCTGGGCACCTTGTGCCACCGTGTGCGCCGCTGGCTTATGACCACGTCTGGCTTCCTATGACCTTAGCCGCCCGGTGCTATGATCCAATCCAAAAAGACTAGAAGTGTTCGGCCAGAAAAGGAATTAGGAAAGCGGCGACAATGCACATTCATTGATAGTTCAGCCGCATGTACTCAGTTTAAACTTTGCGCACATTGTCTATCCAAAAATGTAACTCCTACTTTGGTTACTTTCTGCTGGTGAGTGCAAGTTGATCGGAGTGCAGGATACGCCTTTGAAGGCTAAGTAGCGTTCGAAGGCTGGATCAAGTTAACGATTGCTATCGTGCGACCAGTCTGGGCGCGAGCAGAGAAGAAATACTAAGTGCCCACGGGCTGCACCTTGTCGTGATCGTTGCGGCGTGATCGTCTGGTAGTGGTTGCCCTAAGGGGCCAAGGAGAAACAGGCACATGATCAAATATCAGAACAAGGCTTGCGGCAAGGCGAACAGAGTTTTATTTACAAGATTCGTGGCCAAGGGAAAGGAAGCAAAATAAACAAAGATAGCTGGGCGGCGCGGAGGCCTCTACTCGTCGTCCTCGACGTGGACGGCTGTTGACGATCAATTTCGATAACTTTTAATATGATTCCGACCGTCAACATTTGGTGAAATGAATAGAACATGAACTAAAATTATGCAAATTTACAAAGTTCCACAAGTTTTGGTGAGATTTTGCATGCAGGGACCCACTGAGCGAAAATGGGCCCAAGCCGGGCAAATGAGTGGGTCGCCGACCCACCCTAGGCCGGCCGACCCATACACGTCACCGATCCGGCTCCAACTTCTCCCAGTTGGTTTAGAAGCACAAAATAAAGACATCTCCACCCTCTGTTGTAGTCGGTTTGATCCAATGGACCCGGTTCCTTCACAAATGAGCATAGGATTCTATTGGAATCCTAACTTGCCGGTGTCAACTTGATAAACCGACTTGGGGAGGCAATCAACACCGTCTAAAAGGCATCCCAGCAAAATTGGACGGCGAGATGAGGCAAAAGTGGGTCGGCCGACCCACTTAGAGATGCCCTTTGGATTCTCCTTTGGAGGGGGAAGAGGTGACATGTGTCCCAACTCGTGGCAACTCCCTAATGGTCACGGTGGCCTATAATAGGAGGTGATCTCCTTCATTTGAATATGGACAACAAAGAGCAACACAAGTGAGAGCAAGCAAGTAGAGTTGTAATACTCTCAAGTAGAGTAGGAGAGAGAGGAGAGTTAGTGTAGGGGAGGAGCCGGAGTGTCGGTATCCCTCACTAGAGCTCCGGAGCTGAACTCGGATGCGGGTTCTGCTTTCGTCTTCTTTCGGTAACACTCAGTCTCACCATATCTAATTATCAAGTTCATTCTATTTATTTTGTCTCTGTTGGTATTAGGCCCATACTATTCTTGAGTGCTAAGATCTTTGTGCTTAATTGTCCATCTAGAGATTAGTATAAAAGGTAGTAGGGGTGAGTATCGAAGTGACGTCCTTGGTACGTATTACTACTAGGTACAAACATGTTGTTTGGACTAGTTAGTAGCCGGTAGGCACCTGCTTCAACGGATGTGTGGTAGGTAATAGGTGGTGACAGCCCTATTATCCGGCTTAGACTTTGTGAAATCCGTCCCGTTAGTTGCAGACCAGTTGAGCCCTATCGGAATGATCATAACCATTCGGGATTCCAATTCAGGATAGGTAGTGAATGTCCGAGCTCCGATTCAGAGTCGCAAATTAAACAAGAAAAAACTTGAACCTTGCTGACTGGTGTCCGAAGAGCCTCTTGATCCGAAATACATTTATCACATTGTTGTTCCATATCAACATTTTAATATCCATCCGGGTGAATAAGTATAGAAAATAGAAACTTCTCATTCATCGTGGGAAATCGATACCTTAGGAATACTCCAGGGTGAAAGCTACTGCGGTATCCGTGCGCTTGCGGATAGGCATAAGAATCGCCAACAACGGCCTCGTCGCCCGCAGCGACGCTGCATCTCTCCGCATGGTCCTTGTCATCTCCAAAAGTCTCCGGTGGACGGGGCTCCACTTGTACAGTTTCGGCGACGATGTCAACGGCGTCTCGCACGTGGAGGTGTGCGGCATCGCTGGTTTCTCCGTCGGCCCTTACCACAACGGCACGAGCATCGAAGTTCGGGTCGTGGTCGGCGCAGCAGGCCAGCATGTACTCGGCGGTGGCGCGAATGGTGGCCGTCCCCTCGCAGACGGAGTGCTCGTGGAGCGCGGCGCCCAGACCATCGAAGCCGTCCGCCACACGCGTCATCCCAACGGCGAGTTGGGCGGTGGTGTTCTCCAAGGGGCCGCTCACCTGCATGCCGAACAGCTCGAGGAGGCGGCTCAAGTGACGGAAGGAGGGTTGGAGCATGGAAAGGATGTTGTGCAGCTCGCGGTGATGTTCGGCCCGCAGCGTATCCGCTGCCTTCTGAGCCGCCTGGGTAGGGTGCGCTTCGGCGCCAACTCCGACTGAAGCGTCGCCACCATCCGTACCTGCTCGGCGGCAGCGGCATGGTGGGTGTCCAGTACGCTGACCGCTATTCGCATGAAGCGGGCCAAGTCGGTCAGGGTGACGTTGGCATGGGTGATGGAGGTAGCCACTGGCTCAGAGCTGCTCCTAGCGCCGGCCTCAGCGGGCGTGCGGTCTGTTGTGCGTGCCTGCTTGGTGGCAGGGTCTTCGGCCTCTGCTGGCCTTTTTCGAGCGGCGCACACCTCCGCGATGTGAGCGCTTGAGTCGAGGTCAGCACCGGTGGGCTACCTCTAGCTGGATCCCCCAGCGGTAGGCTGGTCGCGGATGACCAGAGGGCCCCAGTTTTGGGTGGTGACCACACCGGTGGAGTCCATGGTGGGCAAGGAGCAGAGGATCTGGGTGCGCTCCAAGCGGTCAATCTCGTAGAGCAGCTTGGCCCCTGCCGGGAATGACAACCGCTCATCGAACATCTCCCTCATCTCAGGGCTGCTCAGGTCGCCAGCATCTAAAAGAAAAAAGAAGGCAAAGAAGGAGTTGCATGATGAAGACTGAACAAGTTAGGAAAATAAGCGAGGTCTGAGAAATCAACGTACCATGGGGGCAAGTGCGGGTCACGTTGGAGGTACCAGTGTACAGGTAGGAAGGGCTCTCATGTTGGCGGAGCAGGCTAATCCAGCGGGTAAGGTAGTACAAGAGTACCGAGACCCCAGACAACTTGGCGTCACGTAGCCGCTCAACGCGCGCCACCATGGTGCAGAGCTCCGCCGTGTCCTCTACCGCCGCAGTCCAACTGTCCGTGGCGACCGCCCTCTCCTCTGGAAGCTGCAGGGCGTCAAGGCCGCTGTCGTCGCCGATGTAGACCCAATCAGCACTCCAGTTGCGCCAGTTGGATCTCATCGCAAAGAGATGTACTGGCCGCTGAGGTGGTCGCGATGCTGGACGTGGCAGCTCCCCACCACGGGACCGTCGATGTTGGGGTGGATGGAGAAGAAGTAGCGAAAAAGTGGAAGGTTTGGCGTCACCCCCACGAACATTTCGCCGAGGTGCACGAAGGCGGCGATGTAGATGATGGAGTTGGGGGGTGCAGTGAAGAGCATGGAGGTTGTAGAAATGGAGGATGGAGAGGAATAACTCCGACTACGGCGGGACAAGGCCCACCAAGATCGCCCACACGAAGGTGACGATTTCGTCGCTTCAGGGCAGCGGCTTGACGCTGCCAGGGCGGACATGCAGTGCATCGTAGGGCGCGATCAGCTTGATCTTGCCCTCGCGCTCAGCGTCAACGCTGGAACTAGGAAGAATCGCCATGGCGATGGTGGAGAAGTGGTTGCTGTGGCGCTGAGAACGGCGAAAGATGCCTAAGTGAGAAGGACCATAGCTCAAAGACAGCAGGCAACGGCGCAAGAGTTGGCAAAGGCTAGAGTGGGTGAGCCGCGAGGCTAAGTCCCCCAATTTATAGGCGAAGCTCCAACGCTTCGTCTTGCGGGAGGCGGCGGAAGCGAAACCATCCCTGATGGAAGCATTATGGAGCCGTACCACGATCTCCACGACCGTCTGCTTCCCCATGCATGGTGTCAGCTCCCGAAAAGACAAAAGCAATGGCGTAAGGGCCCACCAAGCAGGGTTGCACAGAGGGAGTGGTGGGACCCCTGATTCACGGCGATTCCCAGTACGGCGGTTTGATTTCTCTGAGCAGGGAAGGCCTGCGTTTTTGGGTGGTCCCAGGGGCTACTATTGGTGTATTCTACACCGGAGTGTGCTCCTGCTCCACTGCCATATGGGACCAGAGTCCAATCAAGGAGTGCGCCATACTTAGCAACATTGGGCCTAAGCGGGTCAAGGGCTGGTCCTAAATAAAGTAAAGATTCAAAGCTATTTGTCCAGGACACGTGGCGTCCAGTGCACAGGCGGGCGACCAGGCCCCAGGCGTCCGGCGCATAGGCAGGCGACCAGGCCCCAGGTACTAGGCAGCCAGGACATGTGGCGCCCGGCGAGCAGACGGATGGGCGTACGCGTAGGGATAGTAGGGGGTGCACGGGCCCTACTGTTAGAGATACAGGACGAAGGTGGAAGGAAGCTTCCTTACTAAGTATTTCTCCGGGATACACCAAATCCGGATCATTCAATGTGACGGTATTGGTCTGGCGGAGTAGACGGGGATCTGACGGTATGATTGCCCACGCCCAACTAGTGATGTCAGCTACACTATGGCCGTCTCTGTAGCCCTCCCGTTCGCGCCAGCTACGGTGTGACAGAAAGGTGCTCGGGCCGCTCTGTCCTATCCAACCTGTCCTGTTGTCATGGCAGGGGCAAGAAAGAGGGCGGTGAACACTAGCATCAGAGGAATGGTGGCTACAGTGGCAGGATCATTTAATGCACACTTTGTAGTACGTTGTAACCCACACCAGCCTACATATATAAGGGCTGGGGGTGCGTCTGTAAAGAGGGTTGAGAGATCGATCCTAAGATCGGACTCCCAGAGATTAGCCAGTTCACACATTGCAAGAAACTTGAGCAGGATTAGGGCTATTACCCGATCAGGGGGGCCTGAACGTGGGTAATACTTAGTCTTTGTTTTGGTGTTCGTGCGCCGAAGAGAGAAGAGAGGAGTGAGCTAGCTGCGCACACCTTCACTGCCGAACAACCGGATTAGGTCCCAAAAAAACCTGTCAGTTGAAATACGCCGACAAATTTATGCTAAGCCAAAAAAGATAACCTAAGTGAAAGAGCCCTTAATAAACAGAAAATAAATAAATAAATCTATACTGAACAAAAAACAAAATAAATCTATAGTTATTTATATCTAAAGGAAAACAAATTAAAGACAAAACCAAATGAATCTATACCTAAAGGAAAACAAATTGTAAATACAAACAAAAAGAATCTATACCTAAAAAAACAAAATGAATCTATACCTAAAGGAAAAAATTTAAAACAAAATTAATATATAACCTAAAAAATTAAATACGATGTCTAGAATTGTTCACAAAAAAATTACAAACAAAAAATGAATTTCCAGTTCAAAATAACAAAATTTCAGTAATGGTTAATAAAAATTCCACAGCAAACAAGGAGAAATTTTATATAGTATAATTGGAAGAAAATATAAAAACAAATTTGATTAGCCTAAATGATGAGAAATATGATGAACCTATATCCTAAAAAAAAATTAAATACGATGTCTAGAATTGTTCATAAAAAATACAAATAAAAATTCAATTTCCAGTTCAAAGTAACAAAAAAAATTCCAGTACGGGTTAATAAAAATTCCACAACTAAAAAATTGGAAATTTCATATACAATAATTGGAAGAAATATAAAAACAAGCTTGATTAGACTAAATGTTGAGAAATATGATGAATCTATTCTTTAAAAAAAAAGCAGCCCAAAAAAAATCTAACTCTCCCACAAACCAAATACGCAAGGAAAAAGGCAAAATGATTCTACATAACCCATTAGGGTTCTTGCGTTTAGATTTAGATCCAAGTAAATCCGGGTACAAATGTGCAGAAAAAGACATCCAAAAAATTGAAGAATGTCTACATAGATTTGGATCTCCATCATCAACCACTACTGCGGATCGGAGCTTCACAAGCGGCCCATCACAAGCGGCTCGCTTTAACCCGCTTGCGACCCGATCGCCACAAGCGGTTCGTGGCCAACGGGTGGTAGGGTGGCGGGAAAGGGCATATGCAAGCGGTTCGTGAGACAAACCGCTTGCAGAGATAGGACATTGTAAGCGGTTCATATCACCAACCGCTTGAAATATTCTGTAAGCGGTTGGTGACAAGAACCGCTTACAGTGTGCTATATCTGCAAGCGGTTTGTATCACGAACCGCTTGCATATGCTTTTTCCTTCCCGCCTAGCGCATTTAACCCCTTCTTCCTCCCCGAGCAGAGCTCGCGCAGTAGCACTGACGGGCCGAGCTGTTCATGCAGGGGAGGTGCTGCCAAAATTTTTAATTGAGGCTAATAGCTCCAAATTAAGGTTTCCAAGGTAAGTAAACATGGTCTCAACATCATTTTCATATGGACATTGCTTATCTTTTTGCATTGGATGTGGAGAAATATTAAATAATCTTGTTTGAATTGAAGGGTGTTTGTTTTGCTATAGCTCTCTCTCTCTTGATAATTTGAGGTAAGATGTAGATCTATTGGGGGTTTTAAGTCTTATATTAGTTTTGTATCCTTTTTTTGATGATGTATAAGATGTTGAAATTAGTTGGTAGGGGTGATTATTTGTTTTAGAGAGCAAGATCTAGCTCTTGGTGCCTTAGCTAGCTCTCCCTTCTAGATCTTTTGAGGCAATGTGGTGATCTATTGGATGGTTTTAGTTTCACATTAGTTTAAAATAGTAGGTAGGGTGATTATTTCAATTGCTATAGAGCTAAATAGATGAAGGTTTTTTGCTAGGTTGGTAATAATTTTTTTGTGTATGAAATGTAATTAAAAATATTTTTGAAAAAAGTTTTTTAATTTGTGAGATTTAGTTGGTTTAGCTATAAAAATCAAGAAAGTTTAGAGGTAATTAAAAAATATAACAATTAGTTATTTCGCGTGAAATATTTTAATTTGAAAAATATAATAAGTGTTCTTATTAATTTAATTGGTGCAGATGAACCGGCAATGGATGTATGCGGATCGTCGGACAAGGGAGTTCATCGATGGCGTGAATGCTTTTCTTGATGTCGTATTTCGAGACTTGCCTCCGGGAAGCTTCGTACGGTGTCCGTGCGTAGATTGCAGGAACGAGAAAGAGCACTCAATGCGAGGACGGATACAGGGCCACTTGTTGATGAGAGGTTTCATGCCGAACTATACATGTTGGACTCACCACGACGAAGTAGAGCATACCAGCATGGAAGACGAACAAGAAGCCGATGAAGAGGAAGTGACATATGATGGTATGCCGGACGCGACGACATACGAGGACGTAGAAGATACACAAGGTGATCAGTTTGGTGTGGATGATGACCTGGACCAGATGCTGCGTGATGCAGAGGGAGATATCACAGAGGACAAACAATATAGGAAGTACCAGGGATTGTTGGAGGACCAGAGAACTCTTTTGTACCCAAATTGTGGTAACGAGCAAAGCTACCAATGTTGTGATCTACTTATCGACAAACAACAACACAGTTAAAGTCCCGCCCACCGACAACTTGAGAGCTGGGAATAGTAATGCGCAACAATTATTCGGCAAAGGCAACTGGTCCCGTGCTTCTCGAGCCGGTCCCGTGCGGACAACTGGGGGTGTGGGGCGAGCCGCCGCCACCGCCACCAAAGACATCACCGACACCACCCCTTCTTGCGTCATCCCTGCCTCTCCCCGCCCCGCGGTGGTGATGCAGCCACTCCACCCTCCCCCTCTTACTTCCTCCCTCTCTCTCTAGGTGGTTGTTGCTGCACGCAAGTCGACCGCACCGGTGTTGGACACTTGTATTTCAGCTGCGCTGACCGGATCCGATGGCAGGATGCCCAAATTCGGTGTCTGGACGACCGGAACTGGTGCCCATTGGTGACACGGTGGTCGTTTTCCTTGTGCTCCTCCCCATCGGCGGTCCTCGCCAACGGTGGACAGATGCACCGGCCGGATGCGGTGATTATAGCCCTCTTTGGTTCACGGTTTGGTTTGGTTTTGTTTGGTTGGTCCAAAATTTATTATTTTTTTACACACTATTTAGCGTAATATTTTTGTCGGTGTGTACGACACCATAGTGCCTTCTCCACCGCTTCCAGGTGGGACCCGTGGAAGAAGGAAGGCGTGTGGAGTTAAAGTTATCTAACCTGAGCATGGGGGTGTACAGACCCTGCTACCAAGTGGTGACTAGGACATGTGGCGGCCCGGCCCCAGGCGCCGGGCGACCAGGACACGTGCCGACCCGGTGAGCAGGCAGATGGGCGCCCGCGCATGCCGAACGGGGGGCGCATGGGCCACGCTTTCAGGGATACAGGACGCAGGTGCAAAGAAGCAGCCTTGCCAAGGATTTCTCCGTAATGCACCGACTCCAAACCATTTATTGTGACGGAACAGGCATGACGGGGCGAGTGGGGCGTCTGACGGCATGATTGCCCCGTCTCTCTCGTGGCGTTAGCTACACTGTAGCCAATTTGATCACACAGGCTGTGGCGCAGCAGCAAAGCGCTCGGGGATAGGTGGGCTATTGTGTCCATCGAACTTGCCCCTTTGTCAGAATGTGGGCAAGTGGGACGGCGGCGCGAACTAAGAGATTGGGAGGAATGATGGCTACAATGGCTGGACCAATAAATGTATTTTCCCTTTTCCTTTACCCAAGCCAACCTACGAGTATATAAGGGTTGGGGGTGCAACTGTAAGGAAGGGGACCCTTAGTTTAACCATAGTAGATACAAGTAGCAAGAACTCGACCAGGACTAGGTCTTTTACCCACCCTGGGGGCCTGAACCTAGGTAATTCGGCTGTGTCCTGACCAATGAAAATGGAAATAGGCATAGCCGGACAGCATTGAGAGGTACTCCTTTGATAGCGAAAGTGCTGCAAATCTCCAGGAAATGCTGAAGATGTGCATTGGCATCCTCCGATTGCTTTCCACAGAAGGGCTAGCCGGAACCATGTTGATAAGAGCCGGCTTCAATTCGAAGCCTCCGTCGCCCATAGGTGGCAAGTCCAGTGGGGATGTTTGTGCTAGACGGGGCTGAGAACTCAAGAAAGATCTTCTCGGCAGCCATCTCAGATGACGGTGTTTCGGTAGAGAGGAAAGGATTGCTTTTGAGGATTTGCAGGTCAGAGACTCGAACTTGAGAAGGTAGGGCTCGAAGTCTTGTCCTCTGTAGTCGATTTTGGTAAAAGTTTTTCGGAAGGTCGAATCCGGTCATACACAGCTCTGTTAGTTTCAACAAACAAAGACAGAGCAAGGGTAAGCCTTTTAAGCTAGGCTGGTATGTTAAATAATAAAGATTTTTTTCTAAATTTGGAAATTTTTTCCTGAATTATCTTTAACTGTTGCGTTCCCCGGCAATGGCGCCAGAAAACTTGTTGGCGATTCTTACGCAATTAGAAATAAACCGCAAGCGGACGGATATCGCTTATAGTTTTCACCCGGAAGTATTCCAGAGTATCGAATCCACAAGGAATGAGGGAGAAGGATAAATCTAATATCTATATTATTTAAGATACCAGCCAGCTAGTTAACTTGGGTAAGGATAAAATAATATAATAAGATAATAAGATCGATGACATCACACACAGGAGTATAAAAAGATAAGTTAGGCAGATAGTTGGGAGAACAATGAGAAGAGTATAAAGTTCCTTAATAGTGCAATCAATTATCAGGTTGAGCTAGCAGATATGAGTTTGGAGGTTTGTTTTAAGAACTTCGTCGGAGATCGGCCGATTCACTAGCACCCGCTATCAGTTAAGAACACCGAATTGTTATGACCGCCTCCGATTGAGCCCTACTGGTCAAATTCATAATGCGGTGGATTACAGTGAGATAAATCTCGGATGGATAGGGCTATCACCACCTACCACAAAGTACGTTGGAATGGGTGTAAACCAAGTCAGAGATAATCTCAGACACCACATCTGCTATTAAATCCGATCACTCCTCCCCGGACCCTAGGAAGGCGATCCAAGTCCAATACTTAGGCTATTCTAAGCATATGAGAATGAGCCTAGACTCGGAACCAGATGAACTTAATCAACCACTCTAATAATTCACGCTTCCCACTTAGTGTAAATATGCTCAGCTCAGATAATGAAAGGCACTTGTATCGTAAAAGTAAAGTCTTACAGAAGGGACAGGATACGAGAGCAATTACCCGAATTCCCGAAGACAATTCCGAAACTTACGAGCTTCAGCTCGACTCAACTCTAACTCCCAAACTAACTACTCTAATAAGTGAAGAGTGACTCCAAATGAGAGGAATGTGGTGTGGTTTGTCAAGTGAGGTGAGGGGGTCCTTTTATAGCCATCCGTGACCAATGAGGGACTTCCATGTCATGGGACAAGTGTCATCTCCACACCAGCCGAAGGAGAATCCGAGAGGGGGTCCAAGGCGGTCGGCCGACCTAGGTGGATCGACTAACCCAACTTCGGTCGATCCTGGCCCTCGTTTTCGCCTGGGATGCTTCTTTGATGGTGTAGATTACTTCCCCAAGTCGGTTATGGTAGTTAGAGCCGGTAGAATTGGTTTCCTTAAGAGCCAAGTCATCCAATTGTGAAGCAACTGCAACCATTTGATCAAACTGGCGCATATGGATGATTGAGATTACTCCTTGGTACATTTCTTGGAAACTGGGAGAAGTTGGGGCCGGTTTGGTTCAGAGGCCAGGTCGGCCGACCTAGAGTAGGTCGGCCGACCGGCTCCTGTGTCTGGTTCAGCTCCGGTTTCTCTCCACTTTATTCCTAAGGACAAAATCTCAACAAAACTTGTGTAAAATTTTTATTTTAAATAAAATGCAACGATATATCTTGATTTTCCCCCAAATTACCGGAATGTTGGCGTATGTCGGCATATGAAATTGGACTTTAACGACTGCCAACGGTGATCCAACTACGCAAATCCCCAGTGTCGGAAACCAGATTAGTCCCCAAAAAACCTTTCGGCTGAAAGACGCCGACTGTTTTGTAACAATTTTTTTTTGGGTTTTATAGGGTTTTTGTTGAGACCCATGTGTAGAGTCCCCTTGGGCGATGATGAATATATGTGACAAGGATGAATTTGAATCGATTTTAGAAGTTTTCTTGTTGAGGTATTGTTGGATTTTGCTGAGATTTTGGATTAATACCAGACTATATGGTCGTGCTAAGTGCATTTTGGCACGGTGTTTTCTGTTTTGAGCACGAGATTCAATGTTGATGATAGTATGATAGACTAACCTTGCATAAGAGGTAAGGTTTGTTGTTTTTGTGTTTGTTCGCCTCTATGATGCAGGTATCGGCGGGTACGTGTCTGACGCTTCGCGGGGACAACTGGAGCCTAGTGCGTCCGGAGGCGTGTAGATGACCGGGTTTGATGATCTGGCAGTCACATGAGGTAGTGTACTCGAAAAGATTTTGCATGACAAGGAGTCCGGAACAGCTGTAGGCTGGCGCGTCGATTACTTGGTGGAGAAGTTTATCTGACCGGTGGGCCCAGGCGTGGGCTGTCAACCGAGGAAATTGCGAGGATATTTTCCGAAGTAATTTGTTGTGAATATTCCTCTATTGGAGTGTGTTGTCTAGTGCATGAGTTGTACACCACTCATTCTCAAATGAAGGGTGGAGATGGGCTCTATGGTTTAGGACATCTCACCCTTGGGCTATAAATAGAGGGGGAGGGAAGCACCTCTCCCCTTAGATCTGAAAATTTTAGAAATAGAGAGGGTGAGTTGAGTGTGTAAGGGTGGCATCTAGAATGCTTGTGACCATATGGAGTGTGATTTGTAATCCCCAACTTTTATGCAATGAAATCCTTTTTCTCCATAAACATCTTGTGTTGATTTACTCTTATTTCTTCTCATTTACGTTTTTTCTTTTGGATCTCTTATTTGGAGATGAAGTTAGCTGATTTCTTACTATTTTTTATGGTATATAATGCCTTGAGCTTGCTAACATGATTTGCCACACTCTTTGCAACCGTATGAGAGGTAAGAGATCAAGTTCTTGACTTGTTGCAAATTTATCCAGAAACTTTCCTCCGCGCAGCAGTCAGTTTTTTATTTTTAGAAAATCTAATAAAACCTTTTTTAGGTGGTTCCAGTTGGCAAAGATGCGTGACTCATATACCCATCCACTGGTTTCCCCTTTGGGAGCTACGAGGTGAATACCAAGCCCCAAGCTTCTTGTCTCGAGTTCCAAACAGTTCTTGGTGCACGATTTTTTTTTTATTTTCTGTAGATGGAATGTGAAGCTGAAATCCGAAACATAGCATCATGACTCACCCACCTGTTTAAGAATTTATGGAGCCTCCTAAGGGTTGGAACCTTCCTCATCTTGCAAGACAAGTTGTCTGGGAATCTGCTTTTGCTTTTTGATAAAGCAACTTTAGTGGTTTGAATGTTTTGCCTTGTCTCTAATACCCTTGGCTGTGTTAAGAGGTGGAAAGTGGTCACAAGGACCTAATCCTCATCCACTTTGTCCCCATGGGCAGCACCTCCTTGTTTTGCATATGGTGTGTCACTTGAAACTTGATCTTCATTGTGATTTAATTACCAATACGGAGTTGTTTTGGTGCAAAATGCTTAGAGGGGCTGAATATTGCAAAAAAAAAGAGTCAATCATTCGTGACGTCTATTCAAACCCACTCTAGCCGCTTATCTTGGGTCTTCAGTTTTTCTCAATGATTTTGAAAATATTTTAAAATAATTTTGTACCTTTTCGTTCCTATTTTTAAAGGCTCTCAACTTTTGGCTCACCAAACCAAACCGAACCGAACCGCGAATCAAAGAGAACACTAGGTGCCTAGATCCAACGGTGGTATGCTTTGGATCTAGTGTCATGTGGTGGCGCGGTCGGCCGTCCTCATTTTCGTTAGTTTTCCTTCTTTGTTGATGCCCTCGCTGACCTCCCCCGCCCGTCGCTCTGTTTCGTGCCATCATAGCTCCTCCACTCCTTTTGTGGGGAGCTCAGTGCCCTATGGCGGGCATGGTGCCGGTAAGGAGTGGCGGTCAAAGCCAGTTTGTGGAAGTTAAGGCTAGGTCAAGGGTAATAGTGGCATATATACTGGCATCATGGATATTCGGCTCGGGGAAGTCAGCCATCGTATTTTGACTCTGTCGAAAAGCACATGCTGTGTCATTGTACTTCCATTGTCTGGTCCATTGTACTTGGCTCCTTTCCCACCCCCTCCCTACAGGAGCTTGGTGGCTTCACGATGGCCATGTGTGCAGCATTAGGTGGACTTCTATCAAAGGTGTTATGGTGGTGGTGGACAGCAGTTAGATCTTCACATTGTTCTTCCCTTTGCGACCCCATTTAGCGCAACATCAAGGGGTGTGCATTGTTGGCGAAAGCCCTGCTCGGCTCCTTGTGTGTTCCACAGTGGTGACGTTGTTTGTAGTCGATTTCCTCCTTGGAGACATCTCAAGGGCACCCCTTCCAAGGTTTTGGGTAAAAATTTAGGGTGCGAACTAAGCAACGATGGCGGCTCATCTCCATGTTCTCTTGGGTTGTCAGTTAGTTGCACTACACATGGAGAACCATCTTGGCTTTGCTTGAGTTTGCAGTGAGGTAGTGTGGCTTACGTTTGCGGTCGGTTGTAGGTCTGTTTATGTTGTGGTGTCGCAGAGTTGCTTGCTCGCCTTGAAGGCGAGTTGGTCGACTTTAGGCCGTGGTGGTAGTGCTTCTGCTACACTTGCGCTTTGGTTCTTGTTGTTCCCAGAAAAACATGCAATAGTATTTATTAAGTACTCTTAGGTCAGAGGAATAATTTAAAGGGGAACCAAGAGAGCTAGTGAGAGAACCACAAGCCTGTGTATTGAATGAATCATTTCTCCTCTCCCCTAGGTTGTAGCCATGTATTTATAGGGTTGAGGACGTGTCCATTTATAATCCTCACTCATAGTTATATTCTCCATGAAAGGGTATTTTTGTATATTCCCATTGAAATTATAGCTCATGCACTTATCTATCCACCTAGGGCTTGCTTATTATTCTCGGATGACTACTGGCTAAACCGAGGCCCTAAGAGCTAGGGGTAGCCTAAGGTAGATCTACAGCAATTCTCTACACTGAGGTTTTTTTCCTGTATTTTAATCCTACTTTTAAATGAATTGACAAATCTCCAATTTTTCAAAAAAAATATGTCCTAACGACAAAGACTTAATGGAAAATTTTGATGGATAATCTCTTACCCACAAATAGGTAATGGAAAAATTACTAGCAGGCAATGATTAATGACAAACATATTAATGCGCGTGATCGTCGGAGATCACATGCACGGCGGTGTCGTATACAGTAATGCTGACACCCATAGTGTGCAACTCCTATGCTCTAACAAGAATTGCCAACAAATATATTGCTCGAAAACGTGTCGCAGAGGTCCATAATGTGATCCTCCCGTACCCATGAAAAACTATGACTTTTTTTGAAACTGTATATATGAAATTTTCTAAAAATACATGAAAATTATATGAAATATTCTTGAACCTTTATGAAACTATGTGAAATTTTTCTAAATCTATATAAAATTGTCCCTTTTGTGAGGCTAATTCACATAGAGATTGAGCATGAAAAAAAATTATGTTTTTAGCTACCAATGTGCAAGCTTCTCAATTTCACACGGCTATGCATACCACATAAGCAAATAAAAAGCTAACTAGATTTATGATGAAAACAATAATATGAACTGATGAATGTAGATTGTGCATCTTCAGGCCATGTTGACATAACTACATGTATTCCACTTATGAAAGCAAGAATATGAATGAAAAAAATGACACTAATATCGGCCCTTAGTTCGCCCCTGTCAGACAACAACAATCCTCAAAGATGTCCCCAAATAAGCCCCAAATTGAACCACGTCGAAACCTAAATATGTGCATGTAATTGAATCTTCAAGCAATCAACGAGAGTCCTTGTAAAATTTTGCAAAAAGTCATACAAATCAATCGTGTCCTCAATGAATCAATCGGACATGACATTTTTACCTTGGCACAAAGGAGCTACTGCACGGTTTGTGACTAGTGCAGGTCACCTCGACCACCTCTCTAGCCACACACAACATCCGAGGACATACCCACCATGTGACCGCCGCCGTGGATGTAAATGACGGCAAGGAAACACAACAGTGGAGGCGTGAATGTCGGCGATGGCAAGGAATCGCAGCGGTAGAAGCGCAGATGTGGACAGCAAAGAATCTTCGCTACATGTGAGGCATGAGTGTGGACAGCAGCGAGGAATCGTGGTGTGGGAGACGCAAGCGTGGATGGTGGCGAGGAGTCACTGTGGAGGAGCGGACGTGTATGGCGGAAAGGAACTATGGCAGTGAATGGTGGCGACTGTGGGGAATCGGGTGGAAATGGGCACGCGTGTGAGAGAGAGGAGGGAACACAAAGTGGTTGATATGTTTTAAGATTCACGCGAATCAGACAGCAGAAAGTCTACCTTTCTAGCTCTCGGAACGGTGCTCCGTTCTTTAGCAATTCTGTTTTTAAAGAGATCGGCTTGTTTTCTAACATATTTCACCCCAAAAATTTACACTCAAGCCGTCGGTCATAACTTATTCTTCAAAAGAACAGGAAATGTTCAGCATTAACTCGAGCATAGCAAATTGGGGTTTACCAATGCCGGTAGGATTGGATGCCACTACGACAAAGGCATGATGCTGGCATGAAGCATCAGTTTGATATTTCGTGCGTCACTAAGGCTACCTTCGATGCAAGATATGTTATTAAGCACCTATGTAAAAAAAAGTTACATTGTAATGCAAATATGCTTACATAGGTGTTTACATTTTTATAGCTTTGAAATCGGATGGTGTTTTTCGCAGCACTGTGTAAGCATTGATGCTTAGTTAAACATCTCTCCTCCTCGTTTAAGCATTAGATGATGCGGCAAAAGAGCAGTTTTTATTTTCTAAGCATCTCTCTGACCATCTCTATCGTACATGACCTGAAAATGCGAGTTTGGTAAAGCAGATTTTCTTATTTGGTGATATCTTTTCAAAGCGGCTTGGAAATTTAATTCTTCTTTGCTGGAGTTGTTCTTACGCTCAATCGCATCTTCGAGATATATACAAAAAGAACGGATCGAAAATATTGAAATGCTTATATTTTAACCGAAGTTAAATAAACAACTTGGCGGGGGCATGCATGGTTGATTGGTTACCTAGCTCGGGGAAGGTGGGCTGTGTGGTCACGCTGTTCAGGACGGCGGGCAAAGGGCGCTTGTTGAAGTGGCGAAATTCTTTTATTGAAATTCTTGTTAAATTTTCACCCAAAATTTCTACTTTTAGGCCTCATTTGGAAACCTGCCTCCTGGCAGGGATCCCGGCATTTCCCCACGGCAGCCCTGTTTTTGGAAGCCCACCGGTTGCGGTCTTTTGGCCCTTCCCCGTCGTATCCCCAGGAAAGCCCCCTCCCCTCCGGACTTGTGGATCTCCCTCCCCGTCTCTCGCTCGATCTCTCACTCTCTCTCTCTCTCTCAACTCCACCTCGAGTCCCCTTCCCTGACCTTCTCCACCTCCTCCTGTGCACAACAACTCCATGGAGAGTTGGAGACGATGACAAGATGGTGTTGCAAATATTGCGGTATAAGCAAAATGGAGAAATAATTCACACAAAATATACTAAGAAACATATTGCCATAATAAATAAACAAAACCATGAATTCCTCGAATAAAAGCTTAGAAGCAAATAAATTCATGATCAAGTTTATTTCAATAAACATGGCAACTAACAAAAGAGATACAACCAGCATAAAGCTCAGGTGAAAGATGATAAAGGTGCTCTCAGATTGCAAAATACGGGTTGCTAAATCAATTAGCCGTCCAACAAGTAATTTGGGCAATATATCACTGAATTTCTAATCTAAGTACAATGGAATTATTCCCTAGAACCACACTGCTCTGGTTCAAAAATCAGATTAATGCTCAATGTGTAAGACAGTATGCTACTAGTAAAGTCAATTAACCATTCAGATCTTAAACAATATCGGTTTGGCTGTAAAACAGTCACAAACAGAGCACAGAATGTGCACAATAAGTACACAAACCGATCTACCAGCAAACAGTGATTAGCTTGAATAAAGTAACACTATATCGCCACTTATCAATGTAAGAACAGAATGATTAAGCCATATCTACAGCAGCAGTAGCATACACGATGAGCCAACAATGTAATACCAGAGCAGTTCAGTACTAGGTCTACCAAAATCCCAAGTACACAGATTATAATCATCTCAATCAAGTGCAATCATCATCGAGCAACTCAAGCCCACAGAAACAGTGCACCTACCCTAATCGGAATTAGCCTCTATTCAAACGAATAGGTCCCCAAATTACCGATTGGCCTGCTGCACAAAGGAAGAAACC